>APFE030467831.1:180426-198431 GCA_000404065.3 Pinus taeda | reverse complement strand
ACTAATGGAACAAGTGCAGGTGAAGATTTTTGACAGAAAACCAGTGGATCTGGGTAGTGAAGACTAAGAAAACAAAATCTAAAGGGAAAAATGGATAAAAATGGAATTTTCTCAATTTTAACAGGGTACGCAGGCAGCCTGTTTAACCAGGTGCGCCTACACTCTGTGTACAAAGATACAGTGCATACAAGTACGCACTGTGTCTAACGCAGAGGGTGCGTACTGCTGTAAAATGAAGAAAAACTAAAATCAAACTAGACTCTAATCTAATCCACCCAAAAACACAGTCAAGCAATCAAAAAGCAAAAGAAACAAGACTCTTTTCAGATCAAAGTAATACTCAAAAGAAAAACCAAGCACATCAATGGATTCCCCAGCGGAGTCGCCAATTTGTCATGCGGAAAGAGTTATTTTTGCTGACAAAACTAACCTCCCTAGGAGTCTAAGACTCTCTAGTGACAAAAAAAACAAGTAAGAGCAATCCTTCTCTAAATATACATTATCCTATGAGAAACCAAGTGTTTTTCGATCTTAACTTAGGTCCAACGCTTGTTGTAGCAGCTTAGCTTCATTGATCCGGATGAGCTCGTCCTTCACTTTGAAACCTGCATACACTAACAATCAAACGATTACATAACACCTGAATATTTCATAAAACAAAGCATATTCAACATATAGACCAAGGAGTATATGAAACAATTCATTAACAACAAATCATTGGGAAGAATGGACTTATTTGTATTAAGGAAACAAAAAAGAAACCATTACAACCTGAGCTTGGTGTTGTGCAAGTTCCTCCCAGGGTCCAGCAAGAGTTTTCCTCTACTTTGACAAGCTCACCCACTTCCAAATGAAACATGAAAGGATGGGAATCTCTCCTCACAAGCTTCTACAAGGAAGTCCTAATTCCAGCAGCATCTACCCTTTGGAATAGCTTTCAACCGCCCCTCCTCTGGCCCAATGCCTGTATTTATAGTATTCTAGAGGAAGTTATTCAGTTCCAACATCAATGGGATACTCCCTCTTTTGGATGGGGTAGCTCCTCTCTTGATGGGATAAGATCCTCTATCATAGGGATGCATGAACCTTCTGGAGGCGCTCAATACACATCAAACACTCTTCTAGAAGGCTCTAGAAGTGACTACAAGTAACCTTTTAAAGATGAAACTCACGCCTTTTGACCTTTACAGGGGTACGCACCCAACCTTTAGCTTACAGAGCGTATAAGTACGCAGGTATAGTGTATTTGGAGTGCGTACACGCAGGCAAGGTAGAGAGAACCTGCGTACCCAGAGATAAACATGTTTTCAAGTGACTTTCTCTCTCTTTGAAGTTTTGACATGAAGAGCAGAGGTATGGGGCTTGACAAAGAGGACAATGTGGCTATTGATGAGACCACATAGACTGCAGATAGTCAAGGTGACAAATTTCAGTGTAACACCCCTTGTTGAGAAATCAATAGGCTTGTAAATTAGGGTTGATAAATTCTCTTTCATGATAATTACTTGTGAGTGTTTTTTGGCTTTTTATTTATTTTACATTCTTCTTCATCAAGCAATTACCAATATACATGAAACATGAATAAAAAAAAAAAAAGACAAGAACACAAAAATGTAGGATCTCTAAGCAAGGGCCAAAACCCCACAAGGGGAAAACCCATAAAATTCCTCTTCTTATAGAATCATATCAAAGTGAGATATCCAAGACCTAAGACCAAGAACAAAAGCCTTCAAAAATGTCCCAAGTCATCCCTCCTTCAATCCTTCTTCTTGCAAATCAAAGTCAATAAAGTAAACATTAGTCAAACATCTGAATTATGACCAATCCCTGAAATTTTGGCCTTCCTGAAATCTCGACCCTGTAATAACTGCAAATAAACTTACACATGTGAATAGATTAGGGCAAAAAACAAAAACTTTCTCTTTCCTTTGACTTCTCTCTCTCTTTTTGCCTTGACTTTTCGTGGAAATTCCTCTTCTTGCACATAAATCAAATCGATGGATGGATGCCAAATGAGGTTGAACTTCTCTTGTATTTATACACTTCCCAGGAGGTCAAATGAGTGCCTCTTCTTGGCCAACTTCTCTAGGAGAGCCGACTTGCTCTTGTGGAGGAAAAAATTGACTTTTTGACTCTTTTTGACTTAATACAAAACTTTATTTCTTTTCTTTCAAGAAGTCCAAATGGGACTTTGACTCAAATAAATTTTATTTTTGACTCAATAAACCCTAGAAGCAAGAAGTGTTGGGTGTGGAGCCTAATTATCTTTTGTATTCAAAGGTATAGCTGCATTGGACCCAAGTTCGTACTGTTGTTTGCGCTGCAAGGGGGGTCTGGGGAGGGGTGGCATGACATGCCAAAATTTGAAAGAAAATCAATATGCCAAACTCTGCAAGAAAATTATGAAAATGTTGTAATTTCGTAGTCAATTTGGGTCATTCATTAGGCAAAATTCTGACGGTAGAAGTTATGTTTAAATTAGGGTTTTTTCCCCTGGAAGGTAACCCCTCGCTATATATGAGGAAATTGTATTACGCCTATGTAGATGTGTATTCTGAGTGAGAAAAAGAGAGGATATTGTGTGAGAGTGAAGAGGGAATTACAACGGATCTACTGTAGGTTATATCTCTTCATTTTGTTGGGTAATATAAAAGGAAGGACTAGTTGTTTCTCCGTGGACATAGCCCAGCTTGGGGAACCACGCATATCTGTGTCTCTTATGTTTTATGCGTTTTTTGTTTTTATATTTATGCAATATTTTATGTGTTTCATTGCTTTGTAATATATAATTTTTAACAACTAATATCAAAGTCGAAGGTCAATTTGGCTGATAAACTCGCATGAGAGAAGGGTTCTTAGTTCGAGTGCAAGCAATGTGGAAGATGGTAGGTTTAGGGTTAAAAAATTTAATGGCCAAAACTATCAACTATGGAAGATGTAGATGGAAGATTACTTATATAAAAAATATCTATATCTATCACTGAGCAGAACAACAAAGAAGCTGATGAGTATGATAAACACAGAATGGGATATTCTCAGCAGAAATGCACGTGGAACAATATGGTTGTGACTAGCGGCATCAATAGCCTTTAATATTTCAAAGGAAACGACAACAGAGGGGTTAATGTTAGCATTGGCCAAATTATATGAAAAACCCTCAGCCTCAAATAAGGTATTTCTTATGAAGCATTTATTTAATATGAAGATGTGAGAAGGTGGATCTGTTGCTGATCATTTAAATGAATTTAATCAAGTTACCAATTAGTTAAGTTCTGTAGGGGTAAATTTTTATGATGAAAAAAATGGAAAGAGGAAAGAGCCCAGGATATGGAAATAAGTCAAGGAAAGGAAAATCTGAGTCTAGATCGGGGATAGTGTGCTATAAATTCGGGAATAAAGGACACCTAAAGAAATGTTGCAAGTCTCGGAAGGGAAAAGAAGGAGACCTGCAGCAAGAAAACAATCATGAAATGAATGTGATAGTTGATGTGTTGCAAGATGATTTGATTCTTTCATTAGAAAATATTATTGATTTCTAGGTGGTAGATTCAAGGGCCTCATTCCATGCCACACTTGATAGGAAATATTTTCATAATTATGTTCAAGGAGATTTTGGATAGGTTCGATTGGGTGATGATAAAACTTGTAAAATCATTGGAATGGGTACAATTTTCATAAAACAACATAATTAAAATCAATGGATGTTGAAGGAGGAAAGGCATGTTCCATATTTGAAAAAAAATCTAATTTCAACACGGAAATTGGGAGGTGAAGGTTGTGCAACTAATTTTACAGATAAAACCTGGAAGGTCACTAAAGGAGTCCTGGTAATAGAAAAAGGATAAAAGGTTGGTACATTGTATTTGTGCAATGGTATTTATAATTTTGTTAATGCTTTAACTTGTACAGGAGAAGATACAACATTATGGCATCATAAGCTCGGGCACATGAGTAAAAAGTGGATGCAGATTCTTCATTCAAGAAATTTGTTACCAGGTTTGAAGCATATTGATTTGGAATTCTATGAGAATTGTGTTTATGAAAAACAGAAGAGAGACAGATTCCTCAAAGTTGGGAAAGAAAATAAGAGCGAAAAAATAGATTTTGTGCATACAGATGTATGGGGACCTGCTCAGGTATCATCTCTTGGTGGTTTTTGTTATTATGTTACTTTTATTGATGATGCAACTAGGAAAACCTATATTTATTGTATTTTAAATAAATCGAATGAATTTGATACTTTCAACAAATGGAAATCTTTGGTTGAAAATGAGATAGGAAAAAGGTTGAAGTGTATCAGATCAAATAATGGAGGTGAATATTGCAACAAAGAGTTTGATAGGTATTGTTCAGAGAATGGAATTCCTATAGAGAATACAATTCCAAGAACACCACAAGGAAATGGTGTGTCAAAAAGGATGAACAGGACAATCATGGAGCGTGCAAGGTGCGTGAGATTGCATGCAAGATTGCCTTTACAATTTTGGGCAGATGTTGTATATACTGTTGTTTATCTAATAATCAGAGGGCCTTCAAGTTCCTTGTATGACAGGTAAAAAGATAAACTACTCATTTTTAAAGACTTTTGGTTGTGAAGCCTTTGTCCACATTAATAAATTAAAAGGAGCAAAGCTTGTGGCAAAATTAACGAAATGTACCTTTATTGGATATGGTGTTAATGATTTTTATTATTGCTTTTATGATTATGAAAAACACAAAATCATTAGTAGCAGAGATGTCATATTCAATTAAAAAGTTTTGTATAAGGATCAGATGTAGGAAAACAAACATGAAAAAGAAAACAGAGAATACACAGTGCTTGATGAGATCACAGAAAAAGTGAAGGTGCTTGAAAATCATAATGATCAACATCCAGAACAACAACAACAACAAAAAGCACCTCAAACACCTGAAAGTGTTGTTAGAAGATCTACCAAGATAAGTAGACCCCTTGAACGATACTCTCCTTCATTATATTATGTATTGTTGACTGATTCTGGTGTGTTATGAAGAAGCAGTGCAGGTAGAAACTAAGAAGAAGTGGGAGAAAGCCATGAAAGAAGAGATGGACTCCTTAGTGCATAACCAGACTTGGGACTTAGTCAGGTTACCTGCAGGTAAAACAACATTGCAGAATAAATGGGTTTACATGTTGAAGGAAGAAGATGGAGGTAGAAAAAAATATAAAGCTAGACTTGTGGTGAAGGGGTTTGCACAGAAAAAGGGTGTAGACTTTGATGAGATATTTTCTCTTGTTGTTAAAATGACTTCAATTAGAACTATTTTAAGTCTAGTAGTAGCTAAAGATTTTCATCTTGAGCAGTTAGATGTAAAGACAACCTTTCTCCATGGGGATTTGGAGGAAGACATATATATGCAACAACCACAAAGATATGAGGTAAAAGGGGAGGAGAAACTAGTGTGAAAGTTGAAGAAGACTGTGTATGGATTAAAACAGGCCCCAAGGTAGTGGTATCTAAAATTTGACAGTTTATGTCTGAACAAGGTTATACTAGATGTCACTCTGATCATTGTGTTTATCTCAAAAGGAAAAATGATGGTAGCTATATTATATTGTTATTGTATGTAGATGAGATATGTGTTGCAGGTTCTAACATGCAAGAAATAAATGTGGTCAAAAGAAAATTGGCAGCTCATTTTCAATGAAGGATTTGGGTGTTGCAAAACAAATCATTGGTATGAGAATAACTAGAGACATGAAGAATCGAAAATTAGCATTGTCTCAAAGTGAGTACATACAAAAGGTGTTGAAAAGATTTAATATGCAAAATGAAAAACCAGTTAGTATACCTTTGGCTAGACATTTCAAACTAAGTAAGGAGGTGTTTCCCAAGACTCTGGAAGAAATGACTTATATGTCTAAAGTTCCATATGCATCAGTGGTTGGAAGCCTAATGTATGTAATGGTGTGCATAAGGCCTGATATTGCACATGCAGTGGGAGTTGTAAGCAGGTACATGCACAATCCAGGAAAATAACATTGGATGGAAGTGAAGTGGGTTCTTAGGTATTTGAGAGGTACCACAAATCAAGCATATACTTTGGTGGTTCAAACATTACTCTATAGGGATATGTTGATGCAAATATGGTGGGTGATAGAGATAACAAGAGGAGCACCATAAGGTATGTGTTCACTGGAGGTGGAACAACTGCCAGTTGGGTTTCAAAACTACAAAGTGTCGGTGCACTCTCAACAACGGAATTAGAGTATGTTGCTGCTACAAAGGCTAGTAAATAAATGATTTGGTTACAAAGGTTTATGGATGAATTGGGTAAGGGGAAGGAGTTGAGTAGGTTATACAGTGACAACCATAGTGCCATACATCTTGCAAAGAAGTTTGTATTTCATTCCAATACTAAACATATATAGCTCAAGTACCATTTCATACGTTCAGTGTTGGAAGATGGGCAGTTGAAGCTGGAAAAGATGCACACTAGCCAGAATCTTGCAGATATGTTAATGAAATTTGTAACCAGGGAGAAACTGAGATTCTACTCGGTTTCAATTGGTCTTCAAGTATGATGACGAAGATGAGCAATGACCAAGTTTAAAGTGGAGTCATTGTCCAGCAAATGAAGCAGCGGTGGAGTTGCTATAATTAGTGTCCACGTAGGAGATTGTTGGGTGTGGAGCCTGATTATCTTCTTTATTCAAAGGTATCACCACTTTGGACCCCAGTTCGTAATAGTGTGGAAACCTCTCCCGTTATTTGTGCTACAAGGGGGGTGTAGAGGGGGGCAGCGGCATGCCATGCCAAACTCTGCAAGAAAATCGATATGCAAAACTCTACAAGAAAATTACGAAAATGTTGTAATTTCGTAGTCAATCTGGGTCATTCATTAGGTGGAATATGATGGTAGAAGTTATGTTTAATTTAGGGTTTCCTCCCTGGAAGGAAACCCCTCACTATATATGAGTGAATTTTATTGTGGTTATGTAGATGTGTATTCTGAGCGAAAAGGAGAGAGGAGGTTGTGTGCGAGCGAAAATGCAATTACAACGGATCTGTTGTAGGTTGTATCTCTTCATTTTGCTGGATAATATAAAAGGAATAGTTGTTTCTCTATGGATGTAGCCCAAATTAGGTGAACAACGTATATCTGTGTCTCTCTTATTTCATGCATTTTCTATGTTTATATTTTTGCAATATTTTATGTGGTTCATTCCTCTATAATATATAATTTTCTAACAAGAAGAACATGCTTTGACTAGAAATAAACATAATAATAATCATTTCATTTTCTTCCTTTTGCTTTTACATGTACAAGTACAATGATAATTATGAAGATCGAACCTAGTTACATTTTCAACACCCGTCATGGTCTCATTTTATTATAATTGTAGCCTTTGTCTTGTATATATACACTAAGGAGACCTAGTCTTAGGATCATCAAATATTGTCTTCTTCATTGTATTTCTTGCATAATGAGATTTCTCTCTTGAAGTGGTCTGTAATTATTGATTTCTTATCATTGTTAACACATAAGGATCATAACATTTAGTATTAGAGCTCTTGATCCTAGGGGTTTGCTTCTTCAAACAGGTCATCGTGGAATTTTCACTATATATATATATATATATATATTATATATATATATATATATATTATCTATATATATATATATATATATTATATATATATATATATATATTTGGAGTTTTCTGATAGTGAAACCTAAAGGAGACTGAGAAGGCATCCTTAGCAATTTGTGGTTCAAGTTTTAGATCTTGGTTTGCTATATTTTAGAAGATATGGTCCAAGGAAGTTAGGGTTTTTGAATGCTCCTAAATTCTGTCTCAAATTGGTTAGTTCAACATTTTTGCTATAACTTTTTTCTGTGAGGCTTCAAACCGTGAAACTCAAATCATGTTGTGAAGAAATCATGGTGAAAATTTGGTCTAAGTTACAAATCTTGGTTCACTAACTTTTTAGATATATGCACCAAGGAAGTTAGGGTTTCTATATTCTCTAGAATTCAGTCTTAAATAGACTGTCAAATATTCAAGAAATTTAGGATACAAATCGATGTATTGCAGGTATAGTTTCTAGAATTATATTTCAAGAATTGGACACTTGACATGCTATACAAGTTTTCTCGTGGGAAGAGGCCAAAAAAATCAACAAGTTCTGGGAAAGTTACTATAACTTTTAGTTGACACATTAGATTTAGTTCACACCTATGGGATTGCAAAAACTACATATCATAGTATTTCAGAACAAATTTGCGTATCCAAAAGACCTCAAATCTTAGACATATATCAATAAAGATTTAGCATTCTGATATTCTCTAAATTAAGGTACATAACTTACCAATGACCTAACTGCTCATTAGAAGATGCCCTTTCTTTTTGGTTTTAATAAAGGGGATGATTATTATTAATTTCCAACATGCCTCCAAAGAAATATACTACACCAATTAAATATACTGAAGTCCCATCCTTGACTAATGAAGAAAGTGAAGACTTAATTTAGGTTATCTCAATTAGAGAATACATTTAATAAAATGGATGGTAGTGTGTTGAAAAAGATGGATTTATCAGGTTCTCAAGAAAAGCTTAAAAGAGAAATGGAAAATAAGATAGAAGGAATATAAATGAAGATGAATGAAAATAAAGAAGGAATGTAAAAGAATATAGAAGGAATATAAATGAATATGAATGAGAATAAGAAAGGAATATAAATGAAGACAAATGAAAATCAGGAAGAAATACTAAAATCTATGTTTGCCATGGAAATTTTTCACTTTGTTAAGCTTCCTAAAAGGGATGTGGAGATCCAATAAAATCGTGAACATGACAAGAAGCATGTTATTGAGAATCAATCTCATATGGGCAGTAGGTTATCACAGTTTGAGAGAAAAAAATTTGTAATGCGGAACCATAATCATGAATTTTCAATCTAAGGTCCACATTATCAGGGCTTCAAGTCAACACCAACGAACTTCTACATTCTGAAGATTGATATGAGGAAATTATATGGTAATGATACTATAACATGGATATTTTAGATGGATCAATACTTTGATCTACAATAAGTGGCATCCTGTTGTTCTATGAAACAACCCCCCCATTTATGAAGAATAATAGCTAAGGTTAGAGATATAAATGGGGACCCTTTTAAATTTTTAGGCTTAGGATAATAATACCTAACTCTAAGAAACTACCTAGAAAAACCTCGCAAAATGAACTAAGGATGAAATCCGTATTGCAAATCACAAATCACACTTTTCCATGTGACTGTCTTAAAAAAATCTTCAAAAACTTGCGATGTCCAATCAAATCTCTTGCTACGATAGCTTGATAAAAAGCACCTTGTCATTTCACAAATCGCACTTCGCAAACTTCGCAAGAAATTTAACAATGCCATTAAAATTTCCATTAGCAATTTGCAAAATATGATATTCTGATATTCACAATCGCATTTCACTTTATGCATCTGATAGCGCTATATTGTATCCATTTAAAGATTGTGATGTGCAATTAAGAGTGGTAAAATGTGTGAAATAATTATGTTTTAATATCAAAACAAACGAATTGATAGGATAATAAATATTTAGCAGCCCGAGGAAGGATAATCATTTTCCAAGTTGTGGGTAGTTAACATCAAGTATCTCATTAAACCTTTCTCATGATCCAAAGTCATTTCAGAGAAGCTTTCAGTTTTAATTATCCGATACTGTTTGCGTTTATATATCTCGTCTATTTCAGGCAAGCTACAAAAGACGTGTCACTAAGGAAGGTGATGCAAAAACAAAGCAAGTAGAGCATTGTTGAATCTGAGTTTACAGAGATGGCTCTTATTTTCTTTGATACAGTCTGCAACGCTACCGAAGGCGCAAAAACTTGGGAGGTCATATACAATAGGCTTGAGGATGAACGTCCTAAAACCGTTTTCACGAGAGAAACAACTGATTCAACAAGGCCTTCAGAACTTCAATTCAGGGATGCTTCATGTTATTTCCTTCATAGGATAGGAGCAAGAGCTAAAATGCTCCCATACACAAATATGATTGGGTGGGTGATTGAAAATCTCACCATTAAAGATAGGCAATTCAGGAATTCAAGAAAGGAGCTCATAGGGTCATTCACAACAGAGGATCTGAAGAACATGTACCACATACCTGACCCTAAGGATATCTATGACAAGGCATTCGTGGCAAACTTCCCAAAAAAGAAACTGGACCCCTTCAAGTTGATTAAGGGTTGGAGAGTATTGGAAAACAAATTCAAATATGACAAATCGGGTATGTATGTTATAGTCTCCTTGGCAAACCCCTACAACTATGCAGTATCTATGTTATGTAGATTATATGGGTTACCCAATAATACTAAGTTTTCCATAGAATGGATTCCTCTAATTGATGCATGTGTTAATTCCCACATCATGAATTGGCCCTCCATCCTATCTGATAACCTAGCCACCACCATTACCGAATATTGACAGAAGAGAGCCTCCTCTCCAGATAACCTCCCTCCGTTCTATTTTAGTGCCTACATTGTGGATGCCATCTATTTTTGCACGACATTTCTAACCATGGGTTGGAAATGGATCTTACAGGACCCCTACTCAATCCATCTTAGTCATAAAAAAATATGGGAATTGCATTATATACCTCACTTCTATAAAATATTTCATGTTGTTGTTTTGCCCCTACATCAAATAATTTTCAATCAGAGAGTCCCTAGGTTTTCCCAAGAAGCCGCAATAGACCTCTTTGCTGTCAAAAAATATTTTATTGAATAATGGTTTACCTACATTAGGGTTTTTGGTAGCATATCCGATCCACATGTCCTTCCTTTATATGTTTCTGATAAATTATTAGCAAGAGAGATTGCCTACCAGACTCTGGGAAAAGGCCTAACTAAAGTTCTCAAAGACAACAAGAAGTCATTATGGCACTCTTTTCCTGTCAAGTGCAGTTCTTTTGCTTTAGCAAATTTTTTTCATGCTACTAAGGAGTCAACACACATGGAAGTCCTCAGGCTTCATACATTTCCTAAGAGGCAATTTGATCCAGACAAAGTGGCATATAATATCACTGCTGTAGTAAAGCTCAAGCAATACAACCATGAGGATAACAATTTGGAAGACTTGTTACAGTCAGTTGAATCCTTCAAACAAGCGTTCAAATGGGCAAGGGAGAATCTGAAACCTGAAGACTTTCAAAGCTTTCAGGAATTCATAAAGGAAAGGCTCGAAGTGATCCCAATGCATTTGTTAAAGCCCGAGGATATGCCTACACCAAGTGTTACTGTTATTAGTGAAGGTCCTAGTTCTCAAGTAGATTCTCAGGTAAATACTAAGAAGACACCAGACATAGGGAAACCCCAAGACGCAGATAACACTACAGAGTCCAATGGAAAGTCAGCTCAGAAATAGGTTTTGAGCACCCCTTCTAAAGAACTCAGTCGAGAGGTCAAAGATAGTAGTTTGGAGTAGGAGTGGAATAAATTTAATCAGAAACTACAAGGCACTCCCAAAGAACCAATTACCCAAGAAACAATGGAGTATAAAAATCATATGCATGTTCATAGGGATATAGAGCCCAATTTTATCGGTGAGCAGTCCAAGCCTATGAAGGAACAAGCGACAACGTCCCAACATACTAAAATTATCCCTGCTCTGCCCACATCAGAAATTGTTTTGAAAGTAACTGAAATACCTCCACTTGATCTGTTCTAGAGTCCTCTCCACAAGGCTATAGTAAGAAGGCAAAGAAAAAGGAAAAGGGTAAACACACCCAAGTTCCCACCTGGAAATGAGCCGATGGACATAGTTTGGAAGGAAATTCCTTTCAATCCGAACGAGAACTTGACTAGACTAGCACAGTTCATAGGAGCATATGCATCGGCCACTATGGACAAGGCTACTGAATTCTCTCCTTTGTTAAGGGAAAAAAAGGAGAGGATTGCATAGCTCGAGCAACACCTTGAAGTAGAGAAAAAAATCGTAAATAGGCAAGTGGTTGAGCAGCTCGCCCAATTGCAGAAAACTATGGAGGTCCTAAAAGTAAGTCATGAAGTCGATATATCGGCCAAAAACATGCAACTCCAAGAATTGCAGAAATCCATGGAAAGGTACAAGGATGTTCCCACTACTCAAGAGTTCATTAAAGAGGCACCAAAATTAAATTCCCTTCTAGTGAAACATCAATAACATTTCTGCTAAAAGATGTCACACATTACCCCTTATTTGACCACTAGCGAACAACTGACATATAAGGAAGTTGACTAGAGAACCAAATTTAATGATTAAACACCAAAATATTTGAGTTCATTGAATGGCATGAAACAAAAGATGGAAGGAAAGCCAATCTGCCCAAGATTGAGGAAACTCATAAAGACTTTCTCTTCATGGATTAGGATGCGAGAATCAAACAGACTGAGTTAGTAGTTGCAAGGGTAGTTGGGGTATCAAATAATATCATTAAGGTAGTGAATCACACCCTGTATGCCACCAACCTGATTAAATAAGGCAATATGAAAGAAATGCCTGATTTAAATGCTCTATATAAAAGCTGGCAGGAAAAGGCAGAGACTCAAAGGGAGGCAATTACAAAATTAACCAGGATCAATTGGGATTGGTATTGACAGTACCTCATCAAGCCGCATAGCTAGATTATGACTCTCAATTGTTCTCTTCATACCACTCAGCGGATGTCGCCACCTCTCACCGATGCAATTTTCACAAGACAGCTCAGGACGCATTTTGGGGCATCTCCTCAAATTCAACTGATGACCGATATATGTGATTGGAAGGACAAGCTAGCAGAAAACAAGTCATCCTCTTAGTTCTGTTCATTTAGCCACTGTTTATTTTTGGAGTTAGTTAACTAGTTAGGAAGAAGGTTGTTTGAAACCTCCTCAAATTTTGTATAATCTATTTTTGCACATTAGTTAGAATAGTATTTATACCCTTCTCATGCATTTAGAGAAGGGTCCAGAATTTTATCAAAACATTTGCAAATAATGCACTATTGTAAGTTTGTGAATGCTTTGGTGTAACTATGGAACATGATCGTTTCTTTTAGTTATTAGACTACTTTCCTTTGTTGATGCACTATTGTATTCTTGGGAGACAGTTTGATTTGAAGAAAGAAGTTGGTTTATGTCATTTGTTGAATGATTAGGACTTCGCACATATGGTACTATTATCTTGTATGATTGATTCTGTTTTCATTTAATTATTGGAAAAACTTTACTTTCATGAATTGTATGTGAGATTTATGGTTTCTGTTAAGCGTAATTGCACTTTTGTATGATGCCTACCTGAAATTGTGATTTTCATATATAACTCATCATATATGTGATGTATTTTATAAATTTCTTTGGCTAACTATTTAGTCAAAGGAATTATCTTTATATGTTATCATCTCTATTTAGTTGTGATTAATCTTTATTATCACATGTTAAGCAGATATCTTTGTAGATCACATACCACACAGGAATATCCGGGTTTATATTAGAATAAGTTAGTTAGAGAATTGCATTATAGAATATGTAATTTAGATTATCTTATTATATTGCAAATACTCATGAATCACCCACTCATCTTAAAACCCACACTAGGATACTGGTCCCATTATCGCTAGTCATAGCCACCATTTTAAACGGAAAAGGAGTTGTCTTAAGGTTCGGACCGGGTGGTTATCCCCCATGTTTCGGCAACAGAATTCTGAGGCTGCAAAATTTTGGCGCTAGAAGGAGGGCCATCTGACTGTGAATGGCATATAAACCTAAATATCATTCGAAAAAAATTCATAAGAGTCAAAACCCCTCCACAATTTCTACAGCTTCTAGTCTCATTCAGAATCTCCTGATCAGAAATATGAAGTTGTAGAAACATCTCCCTTGTCTCCTGAAATAGTAAGGCAACCACCCTCTCTAGATTACACTCCCGAGTCTCCCAAAGTTCATTCTTTGATATAGAAATTGGAACAGATCCCCATTTCTACAGAGAAACTAGAGAAACCCGAAGATTTTGAAGAAAGTGTTACCTCCTTATTACAACAAACTGGTGTATTGACTAGACTACAAAGTGAAAGGCTTGGGGTCACCCCTTTCGAGTTCCCCATCCCTCCATAATGTAGGAAAGTTACTTCGTCAAGATTTGAATCAAATACCAACAAGATCACATCACCTTTCCATCCATTCACTTCTACTCAATCCATGACTTCTCAACTATCCACTTCTCCAATTAGTACTACCGTTAGTAGTACTAACCCAGTAGTAAGTTCTTCACCATCTATACCTACTTCTGGATCAAACTTCCCATCTTCTAAGTCTCCAACTCAAGTTATGGCCAATAAAATTGCTCAACCTTGGACAAACCCTAGTGTTGTCCTCGTTACAAATCCAAATGCACTCCCAGCAAGCCCAGAAAAATGGCTGCCTAGACAATCCTGACGATGCTCTCCTGGCCAAAGAACATCTAAATAATTTTATGTTAGCCATGAATCTTAATAGGGTCACAAATGAATATGTTGTAATCAGACTGTTTCCTTATACTTTCCAAGGATCTACTAGATAATGGTATTTTTCCCTACCAGTGGGTTTAATTAGAGACTGGGATAATTCTCAAGAAGTATTTCTTGCAAAATTTGGTGATGATAGGACCACAGCATCCTTGATCAATGATCTTTCTAATTTGAAAGCTAATCCAAATGAAAATATTAGAGATTTCAACTCCAGATTTAACAAGTTGCTAAATAAGATCCCAACTGCCTCTAAAGCTATTGTAGATGTACAAATATAATGGTATATATCATCTGTTCCTTCTAATATTGAAATTTTTGTAGATAGATCCAATAAGGCTACCCTTGTAGAAAACATGAAAGAAGCCTTGTCTGTAGAAAGAAGAATTATAGCTTTGGAAAAGAGATCACAAACAGACGAAAGGAAGTCAAAGAAAGTAACATTTAAGGATGAATCTAAGCAGAAAGCTTCAAAGGACCCTTTCGATCTTGAAGGCCTCCAGAAAGTGTTAAAAACAATGTCTAATGAAATGGTCAAAAAAAAAAAAACAGGTCGCAGAATCATCTGCTCCCAAGAAACCTTTTTTCTCATTCAAAAAGAACCTTTCTTCTGCATCTCAACCCCTAAGCGCCATTTGAAATGCTGATTTTGATCAAGAAGCATAAGAAGATTCACCAGACGAAGAGGAAGCTAAATCAGAGGAAGAAATTAAATTAAATGGAATGTGGGATTTCATCCTCCCAACTGAAGAAGAGGCACAAGCTATGCCAGTGACTACTAGAATTAAAAACTCTCGTGACATGTCTAACACAAATCAAAAACAAAAAACTGCTACTCCTATGAAGGATAAAACAGTAACTAAGAAATCTAAGATTAGTGAAACAAATCCTATTCCTTTAGACCCCCCAAATACTTCCAAAACATTGGTAATTTCATATAGAGTGGAATACAACATAGTCGAAGACATGAAAAAGACTAGAGCAAACATCTCATTACATGAACTCTCTAAACTCAATCAACAACAGAAAATTTTATTAACATAATTAAAAGCAGTTCATGTATCTCCTTTGCCATCTACTATAATTACTCAAGCTACCTACGATATGGGAAAACCTCCCCCATCCTCAAACAAAGTAGATCGTTTAGATCTAGTTCTAGTTGGTGATAGGTCTATTTCTCATATTCCTCCATTTTTGCTCACTTATGAAATTTTCAACAAGAATGTTCATAATTTCCTTGTTGATTTAGGAGACTCCTGAAATATAATGCCAAGTGCTATGTGTACTGTTGGGACTCGCAATTGACCAGTTTTTGACCCTATCTTTTGCCGTATATTTATCCTTTTTACAGTAATAAGCAAAAGATTTTATTTCATAAGGATATATTAACCCCAAGGTATGAAGTGACCTTCCGCAAATCTATATTTAATTGTTTACTTCATATTCGTAAGTATCTTTTCACTTATCTATGGAAATGCTGACTAGAATCGCTAAACAACTGTCATAAGCTTGCAGGAGTATTGTGAACAGTTGCTGCAACACGAAAAACAGCAACTACGCAGTTGCTGCAACACGAGTAATAGCAACTGCGCAGCTGCCACAATACCAGCAACAGTAATTATCCAAAGCAGCTATTTTGTAGCCACGAACAACAGATGGCAGCTATCCAAAAGATGATAACGTGGCATAATCAAGCGGAAGAATAGAGAAGGAGCATACAGTCAGCATGAATAGCATGGGGAAACAGCGAAGGAAATAGCAATCCTGAGAAGACAATCAGTTATTCACCGTGTACAGCCGAAGCTCTAGAAAAGGATGTATTATCATATGGTTGTAACAGCATTCTAATTTGCTTATTTTTAAACACACAGTATTAACTGAAAAGCTGTAATATTCTATTGTAAGTAGATGTCTCCTCTATAAAGAGGAGACATCTACATGAAACGGGGGATAGTCAGTCTGTAATCAAGGTTTTGAAGAACATCAGCAAGTCTGAGTTCGATTGTACTTAATTTTTTTTGGCAGATCAATATAAACTGGTTCTGAGCATTTAAATCCGTCTCCTTCTTTTCGGGGAATCTTGTGAGAAGGACTGGGCCCACCTTCCTCACAAGATTCACCCATTTGCTTTCCTGTTGATTTCGTAGATGTATGGTAAGTTCTTCTCAGCACTCTGTGTGGATTTAACAGTATTACCTCTGGCATTCTTTGCTTTACAAGTACTATGTTTCATTGCTTTTTGAGTTTGCTTCTCACCGATGAATGAGAGTGCTGTGTGCGTTAGCACTTCTGATAACAGAGGCAGGTGCTGGACGTCCCCATCAGGAGGATAGGGTCCTGGTCCTCTGACAGAAGGACATCCATTATTTCGTTTCTCAGATTTGTAATTTTAACTAGTTGTTTTCATCTCAAGGTACTGTAATGATCTAACATAAGAAGTATGTATGCTACAGCTTTTGATGCTTTTTGGGTTTTAAGTACATACAGTACGCATTGCCTTTGAAATAAAAGGACTTTCCCTGGTCGATAATTAATGTGGCACTTGAATGTTAATTCACAACAATTCAACTAGCCAACATTTTGGCATCGTTGCCGGGGAAGGCAACTAAAGAACTCTAAAAGCATTAATGGTTTCTTTGTGGAAATAACAGGTGTATGAGAGGACGCAAGAAACCTAATTTTACAGGCGGCAAAGGAGGAAGGAAGACTTTCATAGACGAAATCATCTCTAAGGCTGAGACATCACAGCGGACAAGTTCCTGGAGACCCCAGATCCAACATTCCTCACAGACAGATCAGCAGACGGAGGAGGTGATAGGACCTGAGAGGAAGCTGGAAGCACTAGAATATTCTGAAGAACCGGAAGTGGAACCCGAGGGAACAGAAGGCACAGAAGACAAGGCGAGCGATTCAGGGAAAATCCCAATGGAGGACAACAGAGTAGAGGGGAGAGGGGAAAACTCGCTCTCTACCCTGGAATTCCCTATCGGAGAACTTCCGAGAGGAACAACCCCCATGAAAAACATTCCACTCTAGGCATTACCCAATTTCCATGGATTGTCCTCCGAAGATCCAGACGAATTCCTTTTCGAATTCGACATACTGTGCAGAAGCTATGATTACATAAACCCTAATCAAAAGCTGAAACTGTTTCCAGCAACATTAAAAGGGAACACATTAAGGTGGTTTATGAGCTTGGGAGCTCAGGCGATCACCACATGGGATCAAATGAAAGAAGGATTTTTGGCTAAGTATCAAGACTACTGTCGTACAAGAGAGAGGAAGGAAGAATTGTTCAAAATGGTCCAGAAAGAGGACGAGAATTTAGAGGATTTCGTGGAAAGATTACAGTATAATTTGCAGCAGTCTGATCATCCTAACATGAGCAAAGACATTTTGAAGACCATACTGCTAAGAGGAGTAAGAGATGATTGCTTAGACATGCTGAACATGCTTGGAAAAGGGGACATTTCTAAAGAACCATTTGAAGAAATTATTAGGCTCTGTAT
>APFE030467831.1:76070-163936 GCA_000404065.3 Pinus taeda | reverse complement strand
AAAGAAATTAAGGAGCTAAAACACAGGATGTCCCTGATGTTTGAGCTGTGCCAAAGGATGCTTGCAGCAAGGAAGCCCTCCTTCAACTATGCCACATTCTTGAGGGAAAGGCTTGCATTTATTCAGTTGAAGGCTATCAAGGAAGGGAGACCCTATCAAGTGGTCACAACTGATCAGTTCATGGAAACTTTTGCAAGAGCACCCAAAAATGACCAGAACCTGCTATGCGAATTATACCTCCACAATGAGGCGGTATCCGAAGAAAGAAACATCAATATGATACCTGTAGTAGGTGATACACAATTAAGAGCTTTCATTTCTTTTCTGGCAAACCAGCTCACCTGGCAAAATGCCTTTGTCTCAGGCTTCCAGAACGAACAAAATTGCCTTTTATGGATTCGAGCTGAACCTCAGAACCCTGCCGCCTTCATTTCACAGCATTTAAAAATGATAGCCAATAATGAAATGAAAGATCATGTTATGAAACTGCGAACAGAGGTCCTAACAGACTGTCAGCAGTACATAAAAACTAAAGCATCATTGGCTGTGGAGGCAAATAAACTATTTTGGGATAACTGCCCTACAGAAAGGAAAGAGTATCACCCATATAACCCATCAAATTTGCAGGCGGCATTATCAAGGGTTCCTCGGTATGTTGGAAGCATGAAAATCTGTGCAGAAAAATGGATAGGCTACAGGTTTAAGTTCCCACTTTTATGGTTACCAGGTGAGCAGTACAAGGGGAAGTTTGAACTTTCTAACACAGAAGAGACATCAATGTGGAAACAGTTGAGAACTGTTTATAGTTTCAGAGAACGGTTCGATGATCCCTCCTTCAGCTATTGCCTCAGTAATCTTCATTTCTCGGCCCAGTTCTCCGACTCCAACTCAGATTAGACATTGCATGGGGACATGTAATCTCTTCAGTTGGGGGGGATGTTGGGACTCGCAATTGACCAGTTTTTGACCCTATCTTTTGCCGTATATTTATCCTTTTTACAGTAATAAGCAAAAGCTTTTATTTCATAAGGATATATTAACCCCAAGGTATGAAGTGACCTTCCGCAAATCTATATTTAATTGTTTACTTCATATTCATAAGTATCTTTTCACTTATCTATGGAAATGCTGACTAGAATCGCTAAACAACTGTCATAAGCTTGCAGGAGTATTGTGAACAGTTGCTGCAACACGAAAAACAGCAACTACGCAGTTGCTGCAACACGAGTAACAGCAACTGCGCAGCTGCCACAATACCAGCAACAGTAATTATCCAAAGCAGCTATTTTGTAGCCATGAACAACAGATGGCAGCTATCCAAAAGATGATGACGTGGCATAATCAAGCGGAAGAATAGAGAAGGAGCATACAGTCATCATGAACAGCATGGGGAAAGAGCGAAGGAAATAGCAATCCCGAGAAAACAATCAGTTATTCACCGTGTACAGCCGAAGCTCCAGAAAAGGATGTATTATCATATGGTTGTAACAGCATTCTAATTTGCTTATTTTTAAACACACAGTATTAACTGAAAATCTGTAATATTCTATTGTAAGTAGATGTCTCCTCTATAAAGAGGAGACATCTACATGAAACGGGGGATAGTCAGTCTGTAATCAAGTTTTTGAAGAACATCAGTAAGTCTGAGTTCGATTGTACTTAATCTTTTTGGCAGATCAATATAAACTGGTTCTGAGCACTTAAATCCGTCTCCTTCTTTTCGGGGAATCTTGTGAGAAGGACTGGGCCCACCTTCCTCACAAGATTCACCCATTTGTTTTCCTGTTGATTTTGTAGATGTATGGTAAGTTCTTCTCAGCAATCTGTGTGGATTTAACAGTATTACCTCTGGCATTCTTTGCTTTACAAGTACTCTGTTTCATTGCTTTTTGAGTTTGTTTCTCACCGGTGAATGAGAGTGCTATGTGCGTTAGCACTTCTGATAACAGAGGCAGGTGTTGGACGTCCCCATCAGGAGGATAGGGTCTTGGTCCTCTGACAGAAGGACATCCATTATTTCGTTTCTCAGATTTGTAATTCTAACTAGTTGTTTTCATTTTAAGGTACTGTAATGATATAACATAAGAAGTACGTATGCTACAGCTTTTGATGCTTTTTGGGTTTTAAGTACATACAGTACGCATTGCCTTTGAAATAAAAGGACTTTCCCTGGTCTATAATTAATGTGGCACTTGAATGTTAATTCACAACAATTCAACTAGCCAACATGTACCAAATTGAATATTACACCTCGAAAATTTGTAGTACACATAGTTTAGGTAGATAGGACAAAAGTAGAGGTTCCTTGAGAGATAGCATCAGTTTCAATTAGCCTTTCCTCTAATCCTAAAGTTTTACAAATAATTGATATTTTGGTGGCTGATATCCTTGACTTTTATGGTTTAATTATCAATAGGGATTGGTCTGAAAAGTTGCACGGTTATTTCACAACTAATTGGTCCCACATGTGGTTGCCACAAAATGGTAACCCAAACCAAATTAGGGTATACCGAGAAACATTCATGAAATATATAGTCACTTACCTTGAGGGAAGCAATGAACCTATTGCTTTCACTAATAATATCATTGGAAATTACTCAGCCAAGTCATTTTTGGGATCCTTTAATGCTTAGACGTCTCCCTTTCTAGATAATGTTGTAGTTTCTTAGATCAGAAAATTTTCACGAACAAAGCCTTCCAAGTGTGTAAATTTAGTAGATAAATTTTCAAATAATTCTTTGTTCTGGACTCTCTATTTTGACGGTTCGAAATCTAGAGATGGCGCAAGCGTAGGATGCATTTTGATCAATCTTCAAGGAGAGAAAACCATGTTAACCTACAGACTTGAATTCCAGTGCACTAATAATATTGTTGAATATTAAGAACTGATCTAAGGATTGTATAAAGCCATCAGTTTTAATGTCAAATACCTTCAAGTCTATGGTGATTCTGAAATAATTGTGAAGAAAGTGAGAAATACAATTCATTGTGTATCTAGGCACCTTAAACATTATCAATCATTAGCCCAGAATTTGACTTCTCATTTTTGTGCTTTTAACATTTCTTCAGTCCCTAGACTGTAAAACGGAAGTGCTGACTTACTTGCTAATGTGGCATCCAAGCTTATACCCTCAGAAGACTTTAGTCTAGATAGATTTTCAATAGAGTTAATATTTAGGCCATCTATTCCCGATAATGTAACAAATTGGAGAGTATTCAACAATGATGCAGATATAGTTAATTTCCTTACATCAGAAGGGTCGTATGAAGAACATATCATAGGTGAACATGAGCATGATCTACAAATCAAAAATAACCATGATAAAAACCCAATCCCAAAGCCTGTAGTTAATATGGAAGATCTCTATGATCTAAAGGATAGGTTCAAGAAAATTACCAACTCCAAAACTCAAAGTTCTACTTTGAAATTTGAAGTAGTAAACCTAGGGTGAACTAAAAAACCTCAAAATGTCAACCTAGGTCTTGGCCTATCATCCGAAGAAAGAATACCATTGATTAGGTTGTTAAAAACATACAAGGGTGTCTTTGCTTGGGATTACGCAGATCTCAAGACATATGATACCTCTATAATTCAACATACCATACCTATGACTTTGAATGAAAATCCAGTTCAACGGAAGCTTCGCAAAATTCACCCAAACCTTGAGAGTTAAATCAAATTTGAATTGAACAAGCTTCTAAAGGCCAAAATAATCTTCCCTGTTAGACACTCTAAGTAGGTATCGAATATGGTACTCGTAAGGAAAAAGAATAGTGATATTATAATTTGTATTGATTTTAGAAACCTGAATAAAGCTTGTCATAAAGATAATTTTCCCTTGCCTACTATGGAATAGATATTACAATTAGTTGCAGGTTTCGAATTAATGTCTTTTCTGGATGGTTTCTCAGGATATAATCAAATTCTTGTGCATCCAGATGACAAATTAAAGACAACATTCAGGACCAAGTGGGGAACATATGCCTATCAGAAGATGCCTTTCAGACTCATTAATGTTGGTGCTACTTTTCAACGTGCTATGGACATTGCCTTTAAAGGTCTAATTAATAAATCAACTATTATTTACTTGGATTACATCACAGTCTATTCTAAGGATAGGAACAATCATTTAAGCGACCTGAAACACATTTTTGAAAGATGTAAGAAATATGGCATTTCCTTAAATCCCAAAAAATCTTATTTTGCTTTACCAGAAGGCAAACTCCTTGGGTTTATAGTGTACAAAAAGAGGATTAACATTGATCCTGATAGATTCCGAGAGAAAAAAAATATTCCCCTCCCACACAACAACAAAAAATATGCAATCATTCCTAGGCCAAATAAATTTTGTAAAAATATTTGTTCCAAATTTTTCAAAATTCGTCCTACCCCTACAAGCAATGATACGAAAAAACACAGTTTTCAGATGGAATAAGGATGAAATAGAGTCATCTGAGTTGATTAAAAAATCTATTATTAATGATCCTTCATTAACAACCCTTGAATTTCTCAAACCTTTTGTATTATATAATTTTTGATCTGATACATCTTATGTAGTAGTTTTAACACAGTTGAATGATGAAAATATCGAGGCACCCATCTCTTTTTTCAGTTCTATCTTGCAAAGTGCCAAATTAAATTATTCAACTATCGAGAAATAAGCATTTGTTGTTTTTAAAACTTTGAAACATTTCCGACCTTTTCTTCTTAAATCCCATACAAAGATAGTTGTACCCTACCCTGCAGTAAGACAATTATTAATCCAAGGAGAAGTAGGGGAGAAAAGAGCTAATTGGGTTACCATGCTTCAAGAATATGATGTAGAAATCCAGCCAGCTAAAGTTGTCAGGGGCCAAGGTTTTGGTAGGATGTTAACAAGAGCTTTTCATTTACGACTAGAAGAAGATCAAGGTAATGAAGTGAAAATATTAGAGGTAAGCCTCAATGATAGGCAATCACAATATGTTGATTTGAAATTTTATCTGAAAAATGGATATACTCCTATGCATCTTAATTATAAAGTGAGCTTTAAGATTGAAATCAAATCAATATGAACTAGTCAACAATGTATTGTTTAGAAAAAATTATGATTCAATATTGCTAATATGCCTAGAGAAACCTAAAGCTGAAAAGGGAATGCAATAATTACACGATGGACTAGTTGGAGGACATTTCGAGGGAATACCACAACTCACAAAATCCTACATGCAGGATATTATTGGCCAATGGTATTTAAGGATGTACATGAATATGCAATAAAGTGTAAAACTTGTTAAACCACAACCAGAAGAGAAAGAAAGCCAGCATTCCCTTTACAACCAGTTAACATCCAACAACCATTAGAACAATGGGGATTAGACATAATTGGTGAGATTGTTCCTAACTCTTCCAAACAACATAGGTACATCCTTACAACTACTAATTATTTTACAAAGTGGGTAGAAGCTATCACATTAAAGATAGATAATACAAAAAGAATCATGGACTTCATTGATCAGTACATAATTACCAGGTTTGGCTTATCCTCAGCTTTAATGTTTGACTTTTCTAGAAATACAATGGTAGAATTTTCTCTAAAGTGAGGTTTCAAGTTGAAATATTCAGCCAATTATTATCCACAAGGTAATGGATTAGTAGAATCAACGAACAAGAACCTCATCAGAATTATCAAAAGGACTAATGATCAAAATCACAGGAATTGGCACAAAGCATTAACATTTGCTCTATGGGCAGACAGAATTACTCAGAAGGCCTCTATTGGTTCTTCTCCTTTTGCTTTAGTTTATGTAAAAGAAGTTTTTCTTCCCACAAACGTAGCAATCCCATCTCTTGCCCTAGTACATTTTATCGATGAAAACCCTTCTTCTTCTCTCCAGTCAAGACAATTTCAGATGCTTAAGCTTGAAGAAGAATGAGAAAAGGATAAAGCATCCTACTTCCATCATCAATAATTAGTCAAAGCTTCTTTTGATACAACTTCTACCAATCAAAAAAATATTGAAGCAGGTGACTTGGTTTTGAAATGGGACAAAGCACACAAGGAAAAATGTAGACATACCAAATTCCAAAGACTATGGCTTGGCCCTTTTCAAATCATTGAAAAAATTGGACAATCAACGTTTCTTTTACAAGACTTTTCAGATAAGAAGGATTCTTTGCCCATTAATGGGAAAATTTTGAAAAAATAATTTTCTTAGAAGATAACCTCTTCCAATTTTGTAACATATTGTTTTTAAGATTCTTAGGAAAATAATGGTTAACTAGTATTTACTTTTGCCTTTTCAAAATAAAATCTTTGATGATATTTCAGTTTTTCGCTTCTACAAGTAAGCAAGAGTTAAAATAAATAATTAGGACATTTGAGTACTAAAGTAAACTTAATTTCTTTGGAAAAACTTGATCTTGCTTAAAACATTTATTCTATGAACAAACCCTTATCTTTATAGAGTATGAATGTTTTTTTATCAGTCAACAAAAGAATCTTTAACATAGTAAGGGCTTTCTGCAGATGAGCATCTTAAAAACTCTATCATTATCATCCAAAAATCTTAATAGAGCCAATGATTCACCCCATATGATAAAATTTACTTTTCTCAGAGTGCAAGTCTAAAATATATGAAACTTAGAAGATAAAAAGTCTCATTACGAGCTTGTTTACCATGTTCATAGGGAAATAATTAAACTGATATTACTAATACTGTATATCAAAACAAGGTAATAGCTAATGATCTCCTCGATCAGAAGACAAAGGGCCTCATCAAGAGCCAACTTGTTCAGTTTAGTTACAACCAGTGAATGGAATTGCCATTATTAGGTTACCATGTCTAGACAATGTCTTTTAAGAAACCACAAAGAAAAAGATTATATTCAAAAAGGAAGAATGGAAAAGGACCAAGTGAGATCCAAAGCAAGTGAATATCATTTTGAAATTTGAAAGTTCCTACAGATGGGATAATGAATCATTGCTGGTTAAAAGATAACCTTGTCAAGAATATCAATGCCTGCTGGCAGCAGAGGCTCTATCTGTGATAAATGAGTAAACACCAAAAAGCTAATCCACATAAGACACCTACTATATCACTTTAAAACTTATTATTAGCTAATGTGAACGTTTATCTTTTTGTCATTACAAGAGTAATGTAATTGAATAAGTAGAGTGAGCAAGTAATGATGATTCTAGAGAAATGTTCTTTACATTATAACTCATGTAAGCATTATTCCTATAACTCTAATTACTTTGAAAGTTTTTTTAGAAATTTTAGAACACTACTCATAGATAACTAGTTCTCCCAAGTGAATCGCCAATTGTTGTACTATGAAACAACCCCCCCATTTATGGAGAACAATAGCTAAGGTTAGAGATACAAATGGGGAGCCTTTTAAAATTTTAGGCTTAGGATAATAATACCTAACTCTAAGAAAATACCTAGCAAAACCTCGCAAAACAAAATAAGGATGAAATCCGCATCGCAAATCGCAAATTGCACTTTTCCATGTGATTGTCTTAGAAACATATTCAAAAACTTGCGATCTGCGATCAAATCTCCCACTGCGATAGCTTGATAAATAACACCTTTTCATTTTGCAAATCACACTTCACACTTCGCAAACTTTGCTGAAAATTTAGCTAGGGCATGTAAATGTCCATTAGCGATTTGTGAAATGTGATATTGCGATATTCGCAATCGTATTTCTCCTTATGCATCTGATAGCACTATATTTTATCCATTTAAAGATTGCGATGTGTGATTAAGAGTGGTAAAACGTGTGAAATAATTATGTTTTAGTATCAAAACGAATGAATTGACAGGCTAATAAATATTTAGCGGCCCGAGGAAGGATAATCATTTTCCAATTTATGGGTAGTTAACATCAAGTATCTCAATAAACCTTTCTCATGATCCAAAGTCATTTTAGAGAATCTTTCAGTCTTAATTATCCGATACAGTCTACGCTGATATATCTTGTCTATTTCAGGAAAGCTACAAAATACATGTCACTAAGGAAGGTGATGCAAAAACAAAGCAAGCAGAGCATTGCTGAATCTGAGTTTACAGAGTTGGATCCTATTTTCTCCGATATAGTCTACGATGCTGCTAGAGTCAGAACAACTTGGGAGGTCATATACAATAGGCTTAAGGACGAACATCCTAAAATCACTGTCACGAGAGTAACAACTGATTCAACAAGGCCTTCAGAACTTCAATTCAGGGATGTTGCATGTTCTTTCCTTCATAGGATAGGAGCGAGAGCTAAAATCCTCCCATACACAGATATGATCAGGTGAGTGATCGAAAATCTCACCATTAAAGACTAGAAATTCTAAAATTCAAGAAATGAGATCATAGGTTCATTCAGAGCAAATGATCTGAAGAACATCTACCACATACTTGGCCCTCAGAATATCTATGACAAGGCATTCATGGCCAACATCACAAAAAAGAACCCGGACCCCTTCAATATAATTCAAGGTTGGTGAGTATAGGACAACAAATTCAAATATGACAAATTAGGTATGTATGATATAGCCTCTTTGGCAAACCCCTATAACTATGCAACAACTATGTTATGTATATTATATGGGTTACCCAATAATACTAAGTTTTCCATAGAATGGATTCCTTTGATTGATGCCTATGTTAATTCCCACATCATGAATTGGCCCTCCATACTATCTGATAACCTATCCACCACCATTATTGAATATCAACAGAAGAGAGCCTCCTCTCCAGATAACCTCCCTCCGTTCTATTTTAGTGCCTACATTATGGATTCCATCTATTTTTGGAAGACATTTCTGACCATGGGTTGGAAATATACCTTATAGGACCCATACCCAATCCATCTCAATCATAAACAAATATGGGAATTGAATTATATACCTCACTTCTATAAAATATTTCATGTTTTTTTTTTGCCCCTACATCAAATAATTTTCAATCAGAGAGCCCCTAGGTTTTCCCAAGAAGCCGCAACAGACCTCTTTGTTGTTAGAAAATATTTTATTGAATTATGGTTCACCTACATTAGGGTTTTTGGTAGAAGAGTCGATCCACATGTCCTTCCTTTATATGTTTCTGATAAATTATTAGCAAGAGTGATTGCCTACCAGACTGTGGGAAAAGGCTCGACTAAAGTTGTCAAAGACATCAAGAAGTGATTATGGCCCTCTTTCCTGTCAAGTGCAGTTCTTTTTCTTTAGAAAATTTTGTTCATGCTACTAAGGAGTCAGCACACATGGAAGCCCTTAGGCTTCATACATTGCCTAAGAGGCAATTTGGTCCAGACAAAGTGGCATATAATATCACTACTGCAGTAAAGCTCAAGCAATGCAACCATGAGGATAACTATTTTGAAGACTTGTTACAGTCAGATGAATCCTTCGAATAAGCATTCAAATGGGCAAGGGTGAATCTGAAACTTGAATATTTTCAAAGCTTTCAGGAATTTAGAAATGAAAGGCTCGAAGTGATCCCAATGCATTTGTTAAAGCCCGAGGATAAGCCTACACCAAGTGTCGTTGTTGATAGTGAAGGTCCTAGTTCTTGAGTAGATCCTCAGGTAAATACTAAGAAGACACCAGACACAGGGAAACCCCAAGACGCAAATAACACAACAAAGTGCAATAGAAAGTCAGCTCATAAATAGGCTTTGAGCACCCTGTCTAAAGAAATTAGTCTAAAGGTCAAAGACAGTAGTTTGGAGCAGGAGTGGGATCAGTTTAATTAGAAACTACAAGGCGCTCACAAAGTGATAAATACCCAAGAAACAATGGAGTATAAAACTCCTCTGCATGTTCAAGAAGATACAGAGGCCAAGTCTATCAGTGATCAATCCAAGCCTATGGAGGAACAAGTGAAAAGGTCCCAACATACTGAAATTATCCCTACTTTTCCCACATCAGAAATTGTTTTGAAAGTAACTAAAATACCTCCACTTGATGCGTTCTATATTCCTCTCCACAAGGTTGTGGTAAGAAGGCAAAGAAAATAGAAAAGGGTAGGCACACCTGAGTTCCCACCTAGAAACAAGTCGATGGACATAGTTTAGAAGGAAATTCCTTTCAATCCGGCCAAGAACTTGACTAGAATATCACAGTTCACAGGATCATATGCATCGGCCACTATGGACAAGGCTACTAAAGTATCTACTTTGTCAATGGAAAAAGAGGATAGGATTGTATAGATCACTCAAAGTAGAGAAAGCAAGCGTAAATATGCAATCGACTGAGCAGCTCGCCCAATTGCAGCAAAACATGGAGGTCTTTAAAATAAGTCATGAAGCTGATATATAGGCCAAAAACATGCAACTCCAAGAATTGCAGCAAGCCATGGGAATGTACAAGGATGTTCCCACTACTGAAGAGTTCGTTAAAGAGGCACTAGAATTAAATTCCCTTCTAATGAAAAAGAAAGATAATTTCTGCGAAACGATGTCACACATTCCTCCTTATCTAACCACTAGCGACCAATTGACAGATAAGGCAATTGACTAGAGAATCGAGTTTACTGATTTAAACA
Organism: Pinus taeda; assembly: GCA_000404065.3. Lineage (NCBI taxonomy): Eukaryota > Viridiplantae > Streptophyta > Pinopsida > Pinales > Pinaceae > Pinus > Pinus taeda. Next base: position 153,415 of record APFE030467831.1, on the reverse strand, counting down.
CCAAAATCTTTGATTTCATCAAATGGCAGGAAACAAAATACATAAGGAAAGCCAACCTTCCCGAGATTGAGGAAACTCATAAATACTTTCTCTTCATGGATTGGGATGCAAGAATCAAACATGCCAAGCTAGCAGTCGCAAGTGTAGCTAGGGCATCAAAGAATATCATTAAGGCAGTCAATCACACCCTGTTTGCCACCAACCTCATTAAAGAAGGAAATCTGAAAGAAATGCATGATTTAAATGCTCTATATAAAAGTTGGCGGGAAAAGGCAGAGACTCAAAGGGAGGCAATTACAAAATTGACCAGGACCAAGTAGGATTCATATTGGCAGTACCTCGTCAAGAAGCAAAACTAGATTATGACTCTCAAATGTTCTCTTCATACCACTCAGTGGATGCTGCCACCTCTCACCGATGTGATTTTCACAAGACAACTTAGGACACATTTCGGGGCACCTCCTCAAATTCAACCGATAACCAATATATGCAATTTGAAGGACAAGTTGGTAGGCAACAAGTCATCCTCTTAGTTATATTCATTTAGCCACTATTTATTTTTGGATTTAGTTAACTAGTTAGGAGGAAGGTTGTTTGAAACCTCCTCAAATTTTGTATAATCTACTTTTTCACATTAGTTAGAATAATATTTATACCCTTCTCGTGCATTTAGAGAAGGGTCCAAAATTTTATCAAAAACATTTGCAAAGAATGCACTATTGTAAGTTTGTGAATGCTTTGGTGAAACTATGGAACATGATCGTTTCTTTTAGATATTAGACTACTTTCCTTTGTTGATGCACTATTGTATTCTTGGGTGAAAATTTTATTCGAAGAAAGAAGTTGGTCTATGTCATTTGTCAAATGAGCAGGACTTCGCACATATGGTACTATTATCTTGTATGACCGATTATGTTTTCATTTAATTAGTGGCAAAAATTTACTTTCATGAATTGTATGTGAGATTTATTGTTTTTGTTAAGCGTTAATTGCACTTTTGTATGATGCCTGCCTGAAATTGTGATTGTCATATATAAATCATCATGTATGCGATCTATTTTATAAATTTTTTTTGACTAACTATTTAGTCAAAGGAATTATCTTTATACGTTATCATCTTTGTTTAGTTATGATTAATCTTTATTATCACATGTTAAGAAGATATCTTTGTAGATCACATACCACACAGGAATACCCGGGTTTATATTAGAAGAATTTAGTTAGAGAATTACATTATAGAATAGGTCATTTAGATTATCAGTATTCTATTACAAATATTCATGAACCACCACTCTCATCATAAAACCCACACTAGGAAACTAGTCCCATTATCCCTAGTTGGAGCCACCACTTTAAACGGAAAAGGAGCTTTCTTAAGTTCTGGACCGAGTGGTTATCCCCCATGTTTCAGCAGCAGAATTATGAGGCCACAATAAATCCTTACAAAAGGTAAATATTGCATCCATGTTTTTAGAAGAAGATCAACATTTATGATATCAATGGTTTTGTGAAAGAAAAAAGGATTATCTTATATCTTGGTCCATTTTTAGAGACAAATTGATAGTGTTGAAAAATCTAATTAGGGAAAGATCTGTAATTCCATTTTCCATTCATGATAATTATTTGTGATTATGTTCTTTTTCTTATATTATTATTGTGTGTGTGCTCTTCATCATCATTTAAATTCCAAATAATAGAGATCACATGAATACAAGATATAGACTCCATGACAAGGAAAAACCTCTCCAACAGGGGAAAACCCACACAAAATTCTCTTTCTTATCAACTTTCAAAGGATAATTCCAAGACCGAACACAAGACATATAGCTTCCTTCAAGATAAAGGTCAACCAACCATCAATACATGTCTTTTGTACTTTTGAACTTTGTCTTCTTCATTTCTGTAACTTTAGGACCTATGATAAGCTTAGTAGAACCTAGGATCGTTTCATGTGTGCACTATAGATAGTGAATTACAGACATTGATACTTATCTTCTTCTTTGCTTAGACTATTCCAGCTCTCTTAGACCTTCACATCCCTTTCAGACTTCAGAACAAATCCAATACAGGATTGCTTGATGTATGTTACAATGGAGGTTGAAGCCTCTTTATATATATAATTTCCAAGTGGCTCTTGAGCCCACTCTAGGCCAACTTTGGATGGTTGGATGACCCATTCCTTTGAGCCTTCTAGACACTTTTCAAGTTCAAAATATATTTTCTTTCTTTGATACATGTGCTCAATGGGGTCTTTTACATTATGATATTGACTTTGACTTAGGAAAAAAAACCTAGAGCACATAATAGGTGCTTTGACCTATTGATCGATGACCTAAACATGTAACACATGCTTTAATAAGTCAATTTTCTTTTAAATATATAATATATATATAATATATATATATATATTAATATATATAATATATATATATATAATATATATATATATAGTATTCTTTTACCAATATATAATAGTTACATCATGACATCATACAAATGACAAGTATGAAGACTAAAACTAGTTACAATTTCCAACGCCCCCTCTTAATTACGGAGGTATTCATAATTGTCCAACTAGTACTCCATTTGGAAATTTCTTTATAAGAAGAGAACAAGGTTTCTAATCATCATTCATCATAGCCAAGATTGTCAAATAACCTAAGGCCTTGATAGATACACTCTATCTCTCACAAGATCATAGCATAATACTGGGATGAATTCCATAGGACACCATACTACCTCATCATGGTACATACTCCACCTAGGATACTGGAGTAATCCTACCATCAGAACCTTCTTATCCAAGTCCATGTGACTTAGGATTTCCATCCTAATCCATCACACTACATGAATCTAAGAATGTTTGTCCAATATTCTTATCCAATCCAACATTCTCCTTATCCATGTCTATGTAATTGACTTGGGACATCAATCCTAATCCATCAAAGTAATTGACACAAGGAGAACCAAACAAGTCATCATTCTCCCTATCCATGATGCATGCACTAGAATTACGAATGCTAGCCTTGGTTTAGTAGATGACACAAGGAGAATCAATGTCCAATAATACTCCCTCTCAATTAGGGAGGGAATCCCTAATCTATTTGTAATCAGAGAATAGATCTCACTCCTATTCAAGGAGACTCCTTTTACTCAATTTCGAACCTAGGGGAGATTCCTAACTTTGATGTCATTGCCACAAGTCCTCTTGATTGTCTTTCATAAAAACACCAGCTATCAGTTCTTTATAGCTTGCATGGCTCCCTCTTTCCTCCGCATCTCATTGTAAAAATCATGCTCTTCTTCACAATATCATAGATCACGAAGCCATCTTCTCATGATAGATTCAGGTCATTTATCTTCCATATCATTTTCATCTCAACTTTATCAATGAAGGATTTCTATTGAGCCTTCCCAAACTTCAAGCTAATCATAGCTTCCTCATGAAAGTGATCTCCCTTCTAGACCTTTAGTTTATCTTCTCACATTGTTACCTTTCAATCTCAAGATGAGCGCATATTGATCTTCATAGATGTTAGTTACCAAATGTTGAGCTTTCCGTCAACATCCACACTTTTTAACTTGTCTTAACTGTCATAATGTACCCCTACAACATCCTTCCAGCTAGAAAAACAATATATTAACAAGATAACTAACAAAATATATCAAAATAAAACTTACCTCATCATGACCTCTTTCTCATCCTCAACATTCATGGTCCATCTCCACACAAGTCTTCCTTTTTGCATCAGAGTTCCCAAGCATTGAACTTAATTACCAAGTTTCCATTTTCTTCCGGAGATTGTACTTGATGTTTGATCATTAGTATATATGTTTTAATGAGAAAGTTCATTTATTTATTAGTTACTTCAGGTTCCTCTCAGTTCCATCCCTCCATCATGCTTATCATTTCCAAGGAGTCATCATCAAGCACAATAGTTTTTTTCTTATTCCTCCTCATCTTTCTTTTACCTACAATCTGTAATAGCAAGTACAACCAAGGAAGATCCACAAATACAAGTGCATGAAGATATACTTGTCACTTTAGGGTTTCCATGGAATCATAGAGAGGGATAAATCCTAGTATTTTTAGATCCAAACCCTAAGTTTTTTTATAAAACATCAACCCTAGTGTCTGAATCTCAAATCCAATTCTTACCCTTACTAGGATTTTCCATTCATCCTAGACTTCCTACAAACCATAAAAACGAAATGCTAGGGTTTTTATGAGGGAACAAACAGACTAGGGTTTGCAAGTATCAATAAGGGTTTTACAAAATCAAATACCTTCAACAATATGAAAACTACAGTCCCTAGAATACAAGGACTACGATTTCTATCAAATTAGGGTTATGGTTTTCTCACTTGACAATGGTTTTCTACTTCAAGCATGATCTAGGGTTTGTAATCCCTCGATTCAAAGATAAAGTATACAAACCCTATAATCAAAACATACATATAAAACCACAAAACAATTAAAACAAACCTTTTATCCAACAATGCAAATGCACATGCCTTATGACTACATACCTTAGTCAACCATGATTGCTTGAAGCTGCTACAAAGTCTTCTTCTAGGTTTCTTAGTACAAGCCTTTGTCACTTGTCATGATTATTTTGTTTATTTGAAGATTACAAAGGAAAAATCTTACTTCCAATGATATTTAGAATGTCAAACAAAATACTTTGTGTTCTTTCGCGCATGGTTCCTTTACCAATCTTCTAAACTTCTCCTAAAAAGTTTATAACTTATTTTAGGATTGAATCTTTTGAATTCTTTGAAGCTTGTCTTGTCTTCCCATTTTTATTATATGTGCTTTTTTCTATAAATCCTTCCTTATGTCAGCCTAGTTCCTCTACTAGGCATTTTCTAGTTAGAATGGTTATTAGTTGTTACTAAGCCTCTTATTCTTCTTATCCGATTTATTTTGTGTCCTCTTGTTCTGTTTATTGTCTTAGAGGTCTCAACCTCTCTTTTTGGTCCCCTTTTTTGTTGATAAATTTTTTGTTATAGTGCTACTTGTTGGAAATAATACTGAGAGGGAGGAGAATCAATATTATCAGATCAATAATTTTTCATTTCCGAAACAGATTTATATACGCTACTTATGATAAGTGAAATTGCATGTACACGCAACTATGATTAGAGAAACCAACATAAACCCAAAAAAATTGTGATTTAGACAATTATCATGTGTTGATCTTTAACCAGTGCATCAGTAACTTATTAAACATAGTAGTAAAAATAGAATAAACCATCACACATAAGCAACACACATGAACACCAAGATTTAAGGTGGAAACCCAATGTGGGTGAATTCTACCTGTTGTTGTCATCTTTGTCTTCTTTTAATAATGAGAAAATATGTTTACAATCTTGTACTGGTGTAGACGCATACCAGTATGCAGGCACCCACCTGTAGAAGGCTACAACCTTCTCTCATTTTCCAGCTTCTATTGGAAGGGAGCTGCAACCCCCTAGCTCTAATACTAGTCAATGTGTTTACTACTATGTAGGTGCCAACCTACAGAACGCTACGACCTTTTTTTTTCTTCCAGAGACCACATTTCATAAATTTTCAGATTGGATGCTCCTCGACCACATTACTATAATATCAAGGCCAAGTTTCATCAAATTTTCACACTGGACCCATTAGTAGTATTGATGCTCAAAATCAATCACCGCTGCAATATAACCATCAAATACATCTGCATCGACCACTCACTGAAACCTAATCATCAATATCTGATATAACTAAAACAATCAATCACTGAAACCTCTAAAACTCTGACACAACTAAATAAAAAAGTCACTGAACCTTTGACACAATTGAATCAATCATTCATTCAAACTTAATCAAATTCAACCAATCAACAAGAATAGACAGAATCACTGAAACCTCTAAAACTCTGACACAACTGAATCAAATAGTCACTGAACCTTTGACACAATTGAATCAATCATTCATTCAAACTTAAACAAATTCAACCAATCAACAAGAATAGACAGATCACTATAACCAGTACACAGATCTGAACCCAGAACACTGCATCAAAAACCATAACTACCTGTAACCTCAAAAGGCATGTGTCAGAATGTGTACGCTACTTCAATGAAGCAAACCTACATGTATACGCTGCTTCCGTTTTCCCAACATACGTATAGTTCTAAAGATACTGACTCATAAAACCTTTAAACCACAAACTGTACCAATCAATGACATACAAAACATCTACTGTCAATTTATGGAGCTTTATACAGGCAGTAGCAGAGATCACCCTTTTCACTTATACAATCAATCAATCAGATACAAAAATCCTTATGCATTCAGTTTTACATTCAGATCTAAGAAGACTTCATTGACAGACAATAGTAAAACAACAGAATTGATCAGACAAATCAGTCAAGTTTGAATAAATGGCATTTTCTTTTATATACATTACTTGGAAGAGTATAACCTGCGTGTACACGCACTTTTTTTGAGACAAACCAGCATACATATCTGCAAATATTAACTCATAACTTCGATGCAATTTCAGACATCAAACAAGCCTATATCATAGCGTTTAAAGAATAAAGCAAGTGTACATGATCATATCTAGCCCAACCAATATCAAATTATTCAATGATAAGTCATTTCAAGTCTCATTCTCTTGATCCAACATTGAATTCAAGATGCACAAAATATTTCAGATCAAATCACAAACATAGCCCCTGCAACATAAAATATACTTTAGATAGAAGTATTCCTTAGTAACCCATTCACTTCCTCCACTTGCCTTATGATCTTCTCCTCCTTATATCGTTATTGGCCTTTCTTAATACCTCAGACCAAAACCACTTAGTGACCCATAATAGTCATTACTCCACTCAATATTGTTGGCTAATACCATGGTATCAACCCCTGGTATTTTCTACTCTTGAAATTCCTTGCTTTTCCAACTTGTACGTGCTTTCCCTCTTGTGAGAGTGTATGTATATGTATACACTCTTTTTGTTCTGTAGACTAGCGTGTATACATTGTTTTCACTAAGTGGACCTGCGTATACTTATGAAACTACTCTTACATCATCCTCTTCTTTCAACTTCTTTATTCTGATCAGTAGACCTTATTTCCATCTTCCTATTCTTCTGTACCACTGCCCTATTACCTATGAATATACCTGTTATATTGTGAGTTTCCTTTTATAAAAACTGAACTAACCTGTATAGTTTCCATCAAGGACAACACTTGTATCATAATGCCAACAATCTCCCCCTTTGCACTTGATGGAAACCATGATAGTGTTGATTAATGCAAGCTACAGAAACTGTTAGAGATAATCATGCAACACCAAAATACTATACTCTCCCCCTTTGACATCAAGGGAAAAGGGTGGATCAAGCTACTCTCCCCCTTTGATATACATTATGTTTTCCATGCTACCCTGAGTAGATGCTGTATCTGTAGAGATATGATTCAAATGAACAACATGACTCTATAACTCAACTAAGTGAGTATGACCTCCATATAAGCAATAATCCATACATACATCAATCACCCAAGTGGGGATACACCACATTTGACTCATCCACCCAACCAAGTGGGGATATACCAATTGTTTATACATGAAAAATATACAAAAAATAGTACATCAACTATCCCTATGCAAAGAGGGGATACAAATTACATCATATTTCCAATAGGACTCACTCAAATATAGACCATCACAGAAGAAGTCATATCACACTCATGACTTATGTAACAAATGATATAAGTATCTGAAGCCATAATTGAGCTTAGTAGCCATGATGCCAACAATGTAGAATGTGTGTGAAGTCTAATGCTCCCCCTGAACCTATGCTACCTATGCATTGTCAACAAGTTATTCATCAAGGCATCTTTGTTAGTCGGATAAAATTAATGAACAAAGTATATCATCAGACTATAGTAATCATTTTCAGACAGAGCACCCATATCAGAGTCTGAAACACTATTTTTCTATTAGAAAAAATGTATGCTCCTTCAGCCACATAAACCCACGTGTACCCGCAACTATACTTCATGAAACCCGCGTATAATAACCTTCTTCTGAAAATTGGATTTAACAACAAGATGATGCAGTAACTAATCCTAGCTTTTGTCTGAGATATTCAAATGTTTCTCTGGGTAGTGGTTTAGTGAATATATCAGCAACCTGTTCTTTGGAGGGAACATACTCCAATTTTATCTTTTTTTCAAGCACATGTTCTCATAGAAAATGGTACTTGATGGGTATGTGCTTGGTCTTGGAGTGCATGATTGGATCTTTTGAAATATTGATGGCACTTATATTATCACATAGAATGGAGATGGGTGGAGTACATGTGATCTGAATGTCTTGCAAATTTTGCATCATCCAAAGTAGTTGTGTTTAGCAAGATGCATCCGCCACATATTCTGCTTCAATTGTAGACAAAGAAATCGAACCTTGTTTCTTGCTGAACCAAGACACTAACCGAGAACCCATATAGAATGCACCTCCACTAGTGCTCTTTTGTTCATCAACACTTCCTACCCAATCTACATCTGTATATGCATGAAGAGTAAGGTTTGTATCTTTAGGATACCATAGTCCAAAGTCCTAAGTTCCTTGAAGATATTTTAAGATTCTTTTGACTTCCTGGAGATGTGATTCATTTGGATTTGCTTGGAACCTTCAAACAATTCCTACTACATGCATGATGTCAGGTATGGTACCTATTAGATAAAGCAGACTTCCAATCATAGATCTATAAGTTGGTTTGTTTACTGCTAGTGATTCACCATTAGAGCTGAGACTACATACTATTACCATTGGAGTACATACTAGTTTAGAATCTTCCATTCCGTACTTCTTCAAGACTTGCTTGAGATATTTGGTTTGTGAAAGAAAGATACCATATTTTGTTTGTTGAACTTGTAGACAAATAAAATAAGTATGTTCACCAAGTAAGGACATTTAAAATTCTTATTGCATTACTAAAGAAAAATTCTGACTCGTGGATTCTTAATTGCTACTAAAAATGATATCATCAACATAAACAACAATAATTAGCAATTTATCATTTTCAATCTTTGTGTATAAATTGCTATCTGCAGAACCTTTTGTAAAACCTTATTGGTGTAGATATTTGTCAAGGTGGTAATACCAAGCCCTTGGAGCCTATTTTAGACCATAGAGAGCCTTTTTGAGTTTTCATACAAGTTTTGCATCATTTCCAAGAATGAATCCTTCTGGTTGTTCAATATAAACTTCTTCTTCTAAATCTCTGTTAAGAAAGGTTGATTTTACATCCATTTGATATACTTTGAATTTTCAAAACCTAGAAAGAGAAAGAAATGTCCTTATGGCTTCATGTTTGGAAATAGGTGCAAAATTTTCTTCAAAATATATACCTTCTTGTTGAGCATACCATTTGTAAACAAGTCTTGCCTTGTTTCTAATAACTTATCCATTTTCATTTAGCTTATTCTTAAATATCCATTTTGTTCCTATAACATTTTTGTAATGAGGTCTAGGAACTAACTCCCAAGTATCATTCTTTTCAATTTGATCTAATTCTTCATCAATGGCCTTGACCCAGCAATCATCTTTGCAGGCTTCATTTACATTCTAAGGTTCTGTGGAGGATAGTAATGCTAGATAACTTGAGGTTCCTATAAAAGTTCTTCTTATCTATACTCTAGACCCTTTTTCTCCTAGAATTTGAGATTCTGGATGATTCTTCTAAACATACTTGGATGGAGTCTTTTCCCCATCTGTTGTATCTTCTTTAGGTGGTTCATTGGTTTCTTCTTCAATATCATTTTGATTTGATGCAGGAAATCATTCCCCATCTTCCTCATTGTCATATTCCTTTCTTGATTTCATATGTTCTGGATTTCTGTATTCTTCATTAACTACAACATCAATTCTTTCAAAAAATTTCCAAAGTCTTTTATTATAACATTTGTATCCTTTACTTCTAGAAGAATAACCAAGAAGAATACCTTCGTCTACCCTGGGTTCAAACTTACCAAGTTTTTCATCAGTTATTTTGATAAAACATTTGCTTCCAAAAACTCTAAAGTGTTTTACAGTAGGAGGCTTACCATACCAAAGTTCATGTGGATTTTTATTGCTGTTTACTCGAACATACGCTTTGTTGAGAATAGTCACAACAGCAAATGCAGCTTCACCCCAGAAGGTTGCAGGAGTTCCAAATTCATCTAGCATAGCTTGAGCAATTTGTTGAACTGTTCTATTCATCCTTTCTACCACACCATTTTTCTAAGGAGTTCTTGTGGTGGAGAATTGCCTTTTTATTCCTTGTTGTTCACAAAAATCAAAGAATTCATCTGATATGAATTCTCCCCCTTGATCAGATATGATACATTTGATTTTTTGATCTAATTCATTTTCAACTAAAGCTTTGAATGCTTTAAACTTTTCAAATGCTTTATCTTTATGCTTTAGAAGTCCTATCCAACACATCTTGGAAAAATCATCAATAAACAAAATAAAGTATTCTTCTCCACAAGGTGAATTTTTCCTTGTTGGTCCACATAAATCAGTATGGATGAGTTCAAGAGGCTTACTTGCTGACCCTTCCTTTTCAATGAAGTGAACACTGGTTTGCTTACCGATTTGACATGGTTTGCATATCATATTTTCTAGTATGCTGATATCTGGAAGATCACAAACTACCTTGAGCCTACATGCTTTTATTATTTTAGAAAAACTTAGATGTCCCAAACTTCTATGCCACAACCATCTTTCATCTGTTTTGCTTTGATAGCATTGTTTTTGTCCTCCTTTGAGTATGTATAAGTTGTTTGGAGTTCTTATACCTTTGATCACGGTCTTTCCTGTATCAATCTCACGAATGACACATCTATTTTATTGAAACACCACTTCATTTCCTTGATCACAAATTTGACTGACACTCAATAGGTTATGCTTTAAACCGACTACATATATGACATTTCCAACTTTAACATTTTCTTTCAAGAAAACAGAACCTTTACCTTTAATGACAGTTTGAGTGTCATTTCCAAATTACACATTCTTTTCCTTTCTAAAGCATTATATGAATGAAGTTTCTCTTTATCATTTGTCATGTGTTTGGAGCATCCTTTGTCGATGTACCACTAATTTTCTTTTCCTTTTGCATACAAAGCTATACCACATCTTTGTGCATTCTATTTCATTTTCAAGAGGAGAAAAGTTATTATAGGAACTTTTCTTGATTCCTGTTACACTCCTTTGATTTTGTGCTTCTCTAATCATGATGGATTCGCAAGAAACACATTGAGCAACCTTGTGCCCAAAGTTATGACATGAAAACCATTTCCCATTAAAGAAGTTTTTGTGATCATAGAATCTTTTGACATTGTTTACATGTTGGTTGTGGGTTCTATTGATATTCATCCTTGGAGTAAATTTAGTATGATTTACCTGATGAGTAGTTTTAGGCCTTTGCTGACAATTGACATACTATTCACTAGTGTTTGTTGCATCAAGATAGCTTCTGGTGGAGGTTGATGACTTTTGTGATTGAGATGATTCTTCTGTATGTCAAAGACACATCTTTATCATAGGAGAACACTGAACTTTGATAATTCCATTTAAGGTTTCTGATCCTTTAGAAAATCGAAGATTGAGAGATTTTTTCTTCTCAATATCTTTTCTTAGATCCACAATTTCACATTCTAGATTTTTATTGTGTTTTTCTCTTTCATCAAATTGGTGTGTCAAAGTATCTATGATCATATTCTTTTCTTCTAAACAGATTTTGAGTTTAGTGATTTCTTCAAGAAAATCTTCCTCTTCTAATGCATCGAAAAAATCATCATTGTCATAAGCCATGAGTAGTATATAATCTTGTTCAGTTTCATCTTCATCACTATTAGATAGACCATCACTATTTTCATGTGTATAGTAACTCCTTCTATTCTCAACCTATTTTCTATTGCCTCTAGCATATTCCTCTCCCTTTTCATATTTATCTTTATGAGGACATTTGGTAGCATAGTGACTGACTCTACCACAAGAAAAGCATTTGAAATGTAGCTTACCTTTGAATCTTCCAGAACCCCATTGAAGCTTCTTGACAAAATTTACCTCATCCTCTTCTTGTGAAATGTGTCTTGATTCATTTTGCTTTTCCTTTTCTTTTCCCTTTGTTGATCCTTTAAAAGCAACTTCTCTCATATCTGATGGACCTCCTTTTCTCATTTCAAAGGCAGTTAGGATTCCATGGAGTTGAACCATTGTAATATTTTGAAGATTGTGTTTTTCTTCTATGACAGATACTTTTGACTCAAATTTGGAAGACAAAGATCTCAAAATTTTCTCAACTAATGTAACTTCCTTTATTTCTTCACCCAGATTCTTCATACAATTAACAATCTCATCTATATGTAAAAAGAAACTAGAAACACTCTCATCACTATGCATCTTAAGAGTTTCATAAGAGTCTCCTTCGTAGCTCTGAATGATTTTGTCCCATATTTCTTTGGTTTCCTTGAGCTGCATGACTTTGACAATTTCTGATTCTAACAGACTTCCCAAAAATGTATTGACAAATTTCGCATTGGTTTCATATAGCTTCTTACCTATAGAGTCTATAGGAATTGTTACTGGAAATTGATATCCCCCTTCTACAATTTCCCAAACATATGCTCCAAGTGATTGTAGATAGGCTCTGGTTCTTATTTTCCAATATACTAAGTTGCTCCCATTGAAGATTGGTGGTCTGATGGATCCCATGCCTTCATGATTATTCATCTTGAAATATCTTCCTTCAAGTGATCAAGCTTCTTTTGAAGGACCTGCTCTGATACCAATTGTTGGAAATAATATTGAGAGGGGGGTGAATCAATATTATCAATTCAATAATTTTTTATTTCTCAAATAGATTTATATATACTACTTCTGATAAGTGAGCTAGCGTGTACATGCAACTATGATTAGAGAAACTAGAGTACAACCAGAAAACTTGTGATTTAGACAATTTATCATGTGTTGATCTTTAACCAGTGCATTAGTAACTTATTAAATGGAGCAGTAAAAATAGAATAAACCATCACACATAAGCAACACACATGAACACCAATATTTAATGTGGAAGCACAATGTGGGTGAAAACCACCTGTTGCTATCATCTCTCTCTTCTTTTAATAATGAGAAAATATGTTCACAATCTTGTACTGGTGCAGACTCATACCACTACGCATGCACCCACCTGTAGAAGGCTACAACCTTCTCTCGTTTTCTATATTCTACTGGAAGGGAGCTGCAACCCCCTAGCTCTTGTACTAGCCAATGCGTTTACTAGCATGTAGGTGCCAGCCTATAGAAGGCTACGACTTTATTTCTACTTCCAGGGACCACATTTCATAAATTTTCAGATTGGATGCTCCTGGACCACATTACTACAATATGAAGGCCACATTTCATCAAATTTTCACACTAGACCCATTAGTCATATTGAAGCTCAAAATCAATCACCACTGCAATATAACCATCAAATACATCTTCATCAACCACTCATTGAAACCCAATCATCAATCTATGATATAACTGAAACAATCAATCACTGAAACCTCTAAACCTATGACCCAGCTGAATCAAACAATCACTGAACCTTTGACACAGTTGAATCAATCATTTATTCAAACTTAATAAAATTCAACTAATCAGTTGGAACAGACCAATCATTGTAACCAGTACACGGATCTGAACCCAGAACACTACATCAACAACCGGAACTACCTATAACCTCAAAAGGAATGTGTCAGAATGTGTATGCTACTTCAATGAAGCAAACCTACATGTATACATTGCTTTTGTTTGCCCAAACTGCGTACAGTTCTAAAGATGTTGACTCATAAAACCTTTGAACCACAAACTGTACCAATCAGTGACATGCAAAACATCTACTGTCAATTTACAAAGCTTTATACAGGAAGTAGTAGAGATCACCCTTCTCACTTATACAATTAGTCAATCAGATACAAAACTCCTTATGCATTCAGCTTTACATTCAAATCTAAGAAGACTTCATTGATAGACAATAGTAAAACAATAGAACTAATCAGATAGATTAGTCAAGTATGAAGAAATGGCAGTTTATTTTGTATACGCTACTTGGAAGAGTATAAACTACATGTACATGTGCTTTTGTCAAGATGAACCACCGTACAGATCTGCAAATATTAACTCATAACTTCGCTGCAATTTTGGACTTCAGATAAAACCAAATCATGGCATTTAAAGAATAAATCAAGTGTACAAGATCAGATATAGACCAACAATTATCAGATCATTCAATGATAAGTCATTTTAGGTCTCATGATCGTGATCCAGCACTGAATTCAAGGTGTAGAAAATATTTCAGATCAAATCACAAACATAGCCCCTACAACATAAAATATACTTCAAATAGAAGTATTCCTTAGTAACCCATTCACTTCCTCCACTTGCATTATTATCTTCTCCTCCTTATATAGTTTTTTGCCTTTCTCAATACCTCGGATAAAAACCACTTAGTGACCTGTGGTATTCTTCAGTGAGATCAAATAGTCATTACTTTGCTCAATATTGTAGGCTAATACCATGGTATTGACCCGTGGTATTTTCTACTCTTGAAATTCATTGTTTTTCCAAACTTTATGCACTTTCCCTCTTGTGAGAGTGTGTGTATATGTATACACTCTTTTTGTTCTGTAGACTAGTGTGTATACGACATTTTGACTAAGTGGACCTACGTATAATTCTTAAACTTCTCTTACATCATCCTATTCCTTCAACTTCTTTATTCTGATCAGTATATCTTAGTTCCATCTTCCTGTTCTTCTATACCACTGCCCTGTTACCTCTGAATATACCTATTATATTGTAGTTTTCCTTTTATCAAAACTGAACTGACTTGTAGAGTTTCCATCAGGGACAACACTTGTATCATAATGCCAACACTACTAAGGTGTTTGAACTTCCATCCTCTTAGTATTCTTCTTTGCTAGATAGGATGAATGACATAATCTATACAACCTTTTCTTGTTTTTCTTTGTATGCACATAACTTAAACTTGTAGCCATGCTTCTAAAGATAGAGATGTTTTCACGGCCTTATTTATATAGTACTGATAATATAACTTTGGATCTGATCTAGTTTATAGGCATGTTCTACCATTCGCACTTCCACGGGGATTTACATTCCTTTAATCCACACTTTGACACATGGTTTAGTCAATTCAACAGATTTCCATCTTAACAGATAACTTCATGCTTCTAGGATGTGATGATTGTAGTTTCATTGTATTGCAATATATAGGGTCTCTAAGGTAATACGATAGATGCATGGAATAGGCTTTATGTCCATTGGACTTATGCATAGGCTCTTGGTCTTCTTGAACAAGTCTGTGACCTAATAACTAAGGTATGATATTATAATAAAAGCTAAGAAAATACCCTTCTTTTTGTACTATAGACACGAATTGGAACAATGAGAAATGTGATCTTCTAGCTGCCTTTTGATTCTGACCTTAGCTTTGATGCCAAATTAAAAAATCTAACTAGCACAACATCTGTAATTCCATTTTCCACTCATGAAATTTGAGATTATGTTCTTTTTCTTCTATTATTATTGTGTGCGTGTTCTTCATCATAAAGTAAATTCCAAACAATATAGATCACGTGAACACAACATATAGGCTCCACACCAGGGAAAGATCATTCCAAAAGGGAAAACCCACAAGCAATTCTCTTTCTTATCAACTTTGAAAGGAGACTTCCAAGGCCAAAGTACAAGACCTATGTCTTCCTTAAAGATAAAAGTTAACCAACCGTCAATACATGTCTTCTTTACTTCTAAACTGTGTCTTTGTCATTTCTATAACTTCAAAGCCTATGGAAACCCTAGAAGGACCTAGGTTCCTTGCATTTGTGCACTGCAGACACCGTATTAAATACTTTGAGACTTATATTCTTCTTTTCTTAGACTATTCCATCTCTCTTAGAACTTCACATCCCTTTCATACTTCAGAATGAATCCAATATGTGATTTCTTGATGTATGTTACAATGGAGGTCAAAATCTCTTTATATATAACCTTTCAAAGTGGTTCTTGAGCCCACTCTAGGCCAACTTTGGATGGCTAGCCATCCTATTGTTGTGAGCCTTCTAGAGACTTTTCAAGTACAAAATATATTTTGTTTCTTTGATACAAGTTCCCAATGCGGTCTTTTACTTTATGATATTGACTTTGACTCAAGACAAAGACCCTAGAGAAAAAAATCGGTGCTTTCACCTATCAACCAATGAACCAAGCATGTAACCCATAAATTTTATTCTTTCCTTTTGTTAATACATGATAATTACATCATGACATGACATAAATGACAATTATGAAGATGGAAAATAGTTAAAATTTCCAACAAATATCACATTATTTGGATATTAAGAGCAACACATTCTTTATTCAATTGGTAAATCTTCGACAAAAGGGTATTATTAAAGAGAACTTTCAATAATTCCAAAAGTTGAGTCTCAAAGTAAATAATATTTCAAAGGATAACTTGTTATACCGATTTATGGGTACTTTAAGGGAAAATATGCATCATGAGGTGTGTCTCTTTAAACCTAAATCTCTAGAGAATGTTGTCAATCTGGCAAGGAAAGTCGAAAGTAAAAATATGGCCACTAGAAAATTGGTCATTAATAACTATAGAGAAAATCATGGTCTCTTTCCTAAACCAACAACGTTAACTCCTTAGTAAATGGATGAAAGAGAACAAAGGTACTATGTTTCAACTGTGACAACAAGTATAGTAAAGGGAATAAATGTCGTGAGAAGAAATTATTTTAAATAGGTTGTGAAGATGAATTAGATCAAGAAGTGGAAACTTCATAAGATCTAGAGCTAGAAGAAACTACAACAATTTCTTGTCATGCACTGGTCAGCATCAACACTCCACAAACCCTCAATAAAGAAGGATATATCAAAAGGAAAAGGGTAACAATATTAATTAATTCATGTAGCACCTATAAATTTGAAAATACTTAATTTTTTTGTATATCCAGCACCATAATTTCAAGCGATGATTGCAGATGGAGGTACAATAAATTATTTATGGAAGTGCAAGAAAATTAAGCTAAATATGCAGGATTATTTCTGTAGGTTTTAACCCAGTACAAAAATTACCTACATACGAATTTTAAAACACATAAAATAAAAAACGCAAGAGAATAAAACATAAAACACATATACACAGATATTTTCCCCTGGATCCCAAAACTAGGACTACTAGCTTGAGTTTTCATTATGTTCCTTTCAATGTTACAATACATATTTATACATGCCGAAGCATCCAATACCATGGACCGAAAACCATCACGTCCAAAACCATGTGCAAAAGTCATGCACAAAACCTTAGGTAGGTCCGCCCAACGTAATATAGGGTCCAAAACCAAAATTTTCCTGCCCCCTACCCCGGATCCCATAGAGTGGGGTTACCTGCACCCCTTAAACTCCCTGTGACCCCCCCACTACGCAATTACCGCAATGAAGGGGGGGCTCCACCCCCCCTCTAACCCCCCGATTAACTACGTGGGCTGGTCATGGAAAGAATATAACACAACCCAATATTCTCCCACTTGTTGTTTTCTTTCCACAGGGAGCCACAAGATAGCTTAGTCATTTATCCAGCCCTGCAATGCCCATTATTTCTGTACACTAAGAGAACTTCTCAGAGTTCACAGATTTTGTCAATGGATCTGCAGTATTCTTCAAAGTGTCCACTTTTACCAGCAACACATTTTTGTCTTCTATCATATACCTCACAAAGTGATACTTAAAATAAATGTGCTTTGTCTTTGAATGATATGCAGGGTTATTTGCGAAGAAAATTGCACTTTGGCTGTCACAATCTATCCTTATAGCTCCCTGTACTAACCCCATACTTGAACACAATCACTGCAACCAAACTGCTTCCTTGCTTGCATGAGTGGATGCCATGTATTCTGCCTCTATAGTTGATAGTGCCACTACAGATTGTTTCTTACTCATCCAACTGACTGCACCTCCAAATAGGTTAAACACATACCCACTTATAGATCTTCTCTGATCCAGATCTCTAGCCCTATCTGTATCAACAAAGCCACGAATATCCAACACTCTATCTAATCTTGGTCTTCCTTAGTAGCACAAACCATAATCACTAGTGCCACGCAAATACCTGAAAACCCGCTTCACTATTGTCCAATGCTCCTTTCCTGGTTTTGACATAAACCTGCTCAATACTCCCACTACATGTGCAATGTCTGGTCTAGTACAGACCATTGCATACATTAGGCTACTGACTGCACTTGCATATGGAACACGAGACATGTCCTCTTTCTCTTCTTATGCCTTGGGACACTATTCAACAGATAACTTTACACCTACAGGAATAGGAACCTTCACCAGTTTACTATCCTGCATATTAAATCTCTGCAATATTTTCTCGACATACTTCCTCTCGTTTAACCAGAGCTTCCTCTTTGACTAACCTCTTTTAATTTCCATGTCCAAAATATAGTTTGCAACACTAATATCTTTCATGTCGAATTTGGAGGACAATTGGGTCTTCAAATCCTTGATAATTTCTTTGTCATTTCCAACCAACAACATATCATCCACATACAAGACCAAATAAATAACACAGTCACCAATTAATTTAAAATACACACAATGATCTTCTTTTCTTCTGGTGAAGCCAAGTCCCCATATAAATGTATCAAATTTCTGATACCACATCCTTGGTGACTGTTTTAACTCATACAGAGACTTTTGTAACTTGCATACTAGTTCTTTCTTACCCTTCAATGCAAAGCCTTCAGGTTGCTTCATGTAGGTTTCCTCTTCCAGATCCCTGTTAAGAAATGTTGTCTTCACATCCATCTATTCTACCTAAAAATCAAAAGCAGTAGCAACAGATAAAAGTAATATAATAGAAGTTACCTTGGAAACAAGAGAAAAAATATCACCAAAATCAATTCTCGGCACTTGGGAACAACCTTTTGCTACCAACCGAGCTTTGTATTTCTCCACCTTTCCTTCTACATTTGTCTTCTTCTTGAACACCCATTTGCTTCCAATGGGTTTCCTTCCAGTAGGAAACTACACCAGATCCCAAGCCTCATTTTTGTGTAAAGATTCGATTTCATCAACCATGGCCTCTTTCTAGAGTTTTCCATCCTCTGAATCTACTAGCTCTTTCATAGTTCTGGTATCATCATCAACAATAGATAAAGCAAAATTTGAACAAAAAGTAGATGGACTATACCTTTCTGGCTGCCTTCTTTCTCAAACTGATCTTCTCACACCCAGAGTTTTTGGCTCTTCATCTTCTGATTCCTCCTCTATTGTAGAGTCTGATTCTTCCTCCTTTAGCTCAAATTCTATCTTCTTAGGTTCCTTTGGTTAGACTTCATGTTTAATAACATCTTTCACCTCTCTAAAGACCACATATCGGTTGTACACAACCTTCCTTGTTACTGGGTTCCAAATATTATAACCCTTTAAACCATCCTTATACCCAATAAAGATGCACTTTTCATATTTACTATCCAACTTGGTTTGTTTCTCCTTTGGAACGTGTACATATGCCTCACATCCAAATACCCTCAGATGTGAAAGAGAGGGTTTCTTACCAGTGCATACCTCTTTTGTCGTGTTATACCACACTTCTTACAGAATTCTTCAAATTCCTTACTGCAAAACTCTCCACCATTATCTGTCCTCAGCACCTTTATCTTCTTCTCTATTTGGTTTTCCACCAGAGCCTTGAATTCTTTAAACCTGTCAAAGACTTCATATTTGTTCTTAAGGAAATATATCCATGTATTCCTTGAGAAGTCATCTATAAATGATACATAGTACAAAGACTTACCCAATGATGGAACCTTCACAGGTCCAGACACATCACTATGCACAAGCTCTAATATCTATTTTTCCCTCTTACCACCAGAGTGGAAACTCACCTGATTCTGCTTCCCATATACACAATTTTCACATAAATCAAAATCCAGAGAGATATTACTCATACCTTCTACCATACCTTTACCATGAAATATTTGAAGGCCCTTCTCTCCAATATGTCCAAGCCTTTGATGCCATAACATGGTCTTCTCTCCAGAGACCACTAGATTTTCTGCTCCACTATCAGGAACCACAAAACTATTGCACCCATCAACAACCGTGCTACCTTGCAACTTGTACAGAGTTCCAATCGAACTCCCTGCATCAATACCGGTGCTCCCCGAACCATCTTGTAGGTATTCTTCTCGAACACTATTTTTACCCCTACATCATCGAGCTTGCTTACAGAAATCATATTTCTGGCCAATGTAGGAATATGCAGAACACCTGGAAGTGTTCTAACCCTTCCATCTTGCAACTTCAACTTTACTTTTCTGCAACCAACGATTCTAGCCTTCCTATCATCCCCTAAGAAGACATCACCACCATTGTATTTCTCATACTCGCAAAACCACTCTCTATGGGGAGTGAAGTGAAAGGATGCACCTGAGTCAATCAACCATGCCTCATGATCTACATGTGTACTTGAAGAATCCAAGTACACATCCCCACCTTCATCTGAGGTGGTTTTCGCCTATGCAGAAGGAGCATCATCAGATCCCTTTCCTTTATCAGGAGCTTTAGATTTACAATCCGTTTTGTAGTGGCCTTCCTTTCCGCATTTCCAGCACACCACCTTTATAGGTTTTCTTGGAGATTTAGATCTCCCTCTAGATTTAGATCTCCCACTCAATGACTTATTTTTGTTTATGTTCTGCGACCATCCTCATATAGACAAGGCATCACCATTCTAGCTCTCCATATTTTTCCATCTCATCTCCTCCATCAGCAAGGATGAGACTATTTCATCAAACTGTAAGGCAGTTGCATTGCTACCTATTGCAATAACCAGACTATCCCACAAATCTAGTAGAGAACACAAAAAACCCATGCACTTATCTTCATTTGAAATTTTAATATCAACATATGCTAATTGACTTACCACAGTATTAAATGCATTCAGATGTTCTGTCACCGAGTCTCCATCTTTCATCTTCAGGTTATATAGCTTTTTCCTTAGGAGCAGTTTATTCACTAGAGACTTAGATTGGTACAAAGTCCCTAACTTTTCCCACAAAGCCTATGGCGTAGCTTCCCCTGATACATTCAACAATACTGAATCTGAGACACACAATCGTATTGTGCTCTTTGCCTTTCGATCCAACTTCTTCCATTAGCTCGAGCAATTTGTTGAACTGTTCTATTCATCCTTTCTACCACACCATTTTTCTAAGGAGTTCTTGTGGTGGATAATTTCCTTTTTATTCCATGTTTTTCACAAAAATCAAAGAATTCATCTGATATGAATTCTCCCCTTCGATCAGATATGATACATTTGATTTTTCGAAGTGATTCATTTTCAACTAAAGCTTTGAATGCTTTATCTTTTTGCTTTAGAAGACCTATCCAACACATCCTGGAAAAATCATCAATAAACAAAATAAAGTATTCTTCTCCATGAGGTGAATTTTTCCTTGTCGGTCCACATAAATCAGTATGGATGAGTTCAAGAGGCTTACTTGCTAACCCTTCCTTTTCAATGAAGTGAACACTGGTTTGCTTACCGATTTGACATGGTTTGCATATCACATTTTCTAGTATGCTGATATCTGGAAGATCACAAAATACCTTGAGCCTGCATGCTTTTCTTATTTTAGAAAAACTTAGATGTACCAATCTTCTATGCCACAACCATCTTTCATCTATTTTGTTTAGATACCATTGTTTTTGTCCTCCTTTGAGTATGTATAAGTTGTTTGGAGTTCTTATACCTTTGATCATGGTCTTTCCTGTAGCAAGCATGTGAATGACACATCCGTTTGATCGAAACACCACTTCATTTCCTTGATCACAAATTTGACTGACACTCAACAGGATATGCTTTAAACCATCTACATACATGACATTTCTAGCTTTAACCTTTTCTTTCAAGAAAATGGAATCTTTACCTTTAATGACAGTTTGTGTGTCATTTCCAAATGAGAAATTCTTTTCCTTTTCTAAAGCATTATATGAATGAAGTTTCTCTTTATCACCTATCATGTGTTTGGAGCATCCTCTATCGATGTACCACTGATTTTCTTGTCCTTCTTCATACAAAGCTATACCACATCTTTCTGCATTCTATTTCATTTTCAAGAGGAGATAGGTTATTATAGGAACTTTTCTTGATTCCTGTTACATTCCTTTAGTTTCGTGCTTCTCTAGTCATGATGGATTTGTAAGAAACACATTGAGAAACCTTGTGCCCAAAGTTATGACATGAAAACCATTTCCCATTAAAGAAGTTTATGTGATCATAGAATCTTTTGAAATTGTTTACGTGTTGGTTGCGGCTTCTACTAATATTCATCCTCAGAGTAAATTGAGTATGATTTACCTAATGAGTAGTTTTAGGCCTTTGCTTATGATTGACATACTGTTCACTGGTGTTTGCTGCATCAAGATAGCTTTTGGTGGAGGTTGAGGACTTCTGTGATTGAGATGATTCTTCAGTATACCCAAGACCTATCTTTATCAGAGGAGAACACTAAACTTTTATAATTCCATTTAAAGTTTCTGATCCTTTAGCAAATCTAAGATTGAAAGATTTTTTCTTCTCAAGATTTTTTCTTAGACCCACAATTTCACATTCTAGATTTTCATTGTGTTTTTCTCTTTCAGCAAGTTGGCGTGTCAAAGTATCTATGATCGTATTCTTTTCTTCTAAACATATTTTGAGTTTAGTGATTTCTTCAAGAAAATCTTCCTCTTCTAATGCATCGAAAAAATCATCATTGTCATAAGCCATGAGTAGTCTATAATCTTGTTCAGTTTCATCTTCATCATTATTAGATAAACCATCACTATTTTCATTTGTATAGTAACTCCTTCTATTCTCAACCTGTTTTTAATTGCCTCTAGCATATTCCTCTCCCTTTTCATATTTATCTTTATGAGGAAATTTGGCAGCATAGTGATTGACTCTAACACAAGCAAAGCATTTGAAAGGTAGCTTACCTCTAAATCTTCCGAAACCCCATTGAAGCTTCTTGACAAAATTTACCTCATCCTCTTCTTCTGAAATGTGTCCTAATTCATTGTGCTTTTCCTCTTCTTTTCCCTTTGCTGATGCTTTAAAAGTAGCTTCTCTCATAGCTGATGGACCTCCATTTCTCATTTCAAAGGCATTTAGGATTCCATGGAGTTGAGCCACTATAATATTTTCAAGATCGTGTTTTTCTTCCATGACAGATACTTTTGACCCAAATTTGGAAGACAAAGATCTCAAAATTTTCTCAACTAATGTAACTTCCTTTATTTCCTCACCCAGATTCTTCATACAATTAACAATCTCATCTATATGTAAAAATAAACTAGCAACACTCTCATCACTATGCATCTGAAGATTTTCGTACTGAATTCTAGGAGTTTGAAGCTTAGCACATTTTACCTGAGAGTCTCCTTCATAGCTCTGAATTATTTTGTCCCATATTTCTTTGGTTGTCTTGAGCTGCATGACTTTGAAAATTTCCGATTTTGACAGACTTACCAAAAATGTGTTGACAACTTTCGCATTGTTTTCGTATAGCTTCTTACCTACAGAGTCTATAGGAATTGTTGCTGGAAGTTGATATCCTCCTTCCACAATTTCCCAAACATCTGCTCCAAGGAATTGTAGATAGGCCTTGGTTCTTATTTTCCAATATACTAAGTTGCTCCCATTGAAGATTGGTGGTATGATGGATCCCATGCCTTCATGATAAATATCTTCCTTCAAGCAATCAAGCTTCTTTTGAAGGACTTGCTCCGATACCAATTGTTGGAAATAATACTGAGAGGGGGGTGAATCAGTATTATCAGATCAATAATTTTTCATTTCTCAAATAGATTTATATAAGCTACTTCTGATAAGTGAACTAGCATGTACATGCAACTATGATTAGAGAAACCCGCGTACAACCAAAAAACTTGTGATTTAGACAATTTATCATGTGTTGATCTTTAACCAGTGCATTAGTAACTTATTAAATAGAGCAATAAAATTAGAATACACCATCACACATAAGCAACACACATGAACACCAAGATTTAAGGTGGAAACACAATGTGGGTGAAAACCACCTACTGTTGTCATCTCTCTCTTCTTTTAATATTAAGAAAATATGTTCACAATCTTGTACTAGTGCAGACTCATATCACTATGCAGGCACCCACCTGCAAAAGGCTACAACCTTCTCTCATTTTCCATATTCTACTGGAAGGGAGCTGCAACCCCTTAGCTCTTGTACTAGCCAATGTGTTTACTAGCATGTAGGTGCCAGCCTACAGAAGACTACGACCTTCTTTCTACTTTCAGAGACCACATTTCATAAATTTTTAGACTGGATGCTCCTGGACCACATTACTACAATATGAAGGCCACATTTCATCAAATTTTCACACTGGACCCATTAGTCATATTGAAGCTCATAATCAATCACCACTGCAATATAACCATCAAATACATCTTCATCAACCACTCACTGAAACCCAATCATTAATCTCTAATATAACTAAAATAATCAATCATTGAAACCTCTAAACCTCTGACACAACTGAATCAAACAATCACTAAAACTTTGACACAAATGAATCAATCCTTCATTCAAACTTAATAAAATTCAACTAATAAACTAGAACATACCAATCATTATAACCAATACACGTATCTGAACCTAGAACACTACATCAACAACCAAAAATACCTATAACCTAAAAAGGCATGTGTCAGAATGTGTACGTTACTTCAATGAAGCAAACCTACTTGTATACGTTACTTCCGTTTGCCCAAACTACGTAAAGTTCTAAAGATACTGACTCATAAAACCTTTGAACCACAAACTGTACCAATCAGTGACATACAAAACATCTACTATCAATTTACAGAGCTTTATACAAGAAGTAGCAGAGATCACCCTTCTCACTTATACAATTAGTCAATCAGATACAAAACTTCCTATGCATTCAGTTTTACATTCAGATCTAAGAAGACATCATTGACAGACAGCAGTAAAACAACAGAACTGATCAGATAGATAAGTCAGGTCTGAAGAAATGGCCTTTTCTTTTGTATACACTACTTGGAAGAGTATAACCTACATGTCCACGTGCTTTTGTCGAGACGAACCAGCATACAGATCTGTAAATAATAACTCATAACTTTGCTGCAATTTCAGACTTTAGACAAAACTAGATCATGGCATTTAAAGAATAAAGCAAGTGTACATGATTAGATCTAGACCAACAATTATCAGATCATTCAATGATAAGTCATTTTAGGTCTCATGATCCTAATCCAGCATTGAATTCAAGGTGTAGAAAATATTTCAGATAAAATCACAAACATAGCCCCCGTAACATAAAATATACTTCAGATAGAAGTATTCCTTAGTAACCCATTCACTTCCTCCACTTCCCTTATGATCTTCTCCTCCTTATATAGTTTTTGGCCTTTCTCAATATTTCAGACAAAAACCAATTATTGACCTGTGGTATTCTTGGGTGAGATCAAATAGTCATTACTCCGCTCAATATTGTGGGCTAGTACCATGGTATTGACCCCTGGTATTTTCTACTCTTGAAATTCCTTGTTTTTCCAACCATTACGCCCTTTCCCTCTTGTGAGAGTGCGTGTATATGTATACACTCCTTTTATTCTGTAGACTAGCGTGTATACGTCATTTTGACTAAATGGACCTATGTATAATTATTAAACTTCTCTTACATCATCCTCTTCCTTCAACTTCTTTATTCTGATCAGTATACCTTAGTTCCATCTTCCTGTTCTTCTATACCATTTCCCTGTTACCTCTGAATATACCTATTATACTGTGATTTTCCTTTTATCAAAACTGAATTGACTTGTAGATTTTCCATCAGGGACAACACTCATATCATAATGCCAACACTACTAAGGTGTTTGAACTTCCATCCTCTTAGTATTCTTCTTTGCTAGATAGGATGAATGATATAATTTGTACAACCTTTTCTTGTTTTTCTTTGTATGCACATAACTTAAAGTTGTAGCCATGCTTCTGAAGATAGAGATGTTTTCTCGGCCTTATTTATATACTAATGATAATAGAACTTTGGATCTGATCTAGTTTATAGGCATGTTCTACCATTCGCTCTTCCATGGGGATTTACATTCCTTTAATCCACACTTTGACACATGGTTTAATCAATTGAATAGATTTTCATCTTAATAGATAACTTCATGCTTCTAGGATGTGATGATTGTAGTTTCATTCTGTTTCAATATAGAGGGTCTCTAAGGTAATATGATAGATGCATGGAATAGGCTTTATGTCCCTTGGACTTATGCATAGGCCCTTGGTCTTCTGAACAATTCTGTGACCTAATTACTGAGGTATGGTATTATAATAAAAGCTAAGAAAATACCCTTCTTTTTGTACTGTAGACATGAATTCGAACAATGAGAAATGTGATCTTCCAGTTGCCTTTTGATTCTAACCTTAGCTTTGATGCCAAGTTAAAGAATCTAATTAGCGCAACATCTGTAATTCCATCTTCCATTCATGAAATTTGTGATTATGTTCTTCTTCTTCTATTATTATTGTGTGCGTGTTCTTCATCATAAAGTAAATTCCAAACAATAGAGATCACATGAACACAACATATAGGCTCCACGCCAGGAAAAGATCAGTCGAAAAGGGGAAAACCCACAAGTAGTCCTCTTTCTTATCAACTTTCAAAGGAGACTTCCAAGGCAAAACACAAGACCTATGTCTTCCTTAAAGATAAAAATAAACCAACCATCAATACATGTCTTCTTTACTTCTAAACTGTGTCTTCTTCATTTCTATAACTTCAAAGCCTATGGAAACCCTAGCAGGACCTAGGATCCTTGCATTTGTGCACTGCAGACACCAAATTAAATACTCTGCAACTTATATTCTTCTTTTCTTAGACTATTCCATCTCTCTTAGAACTTCACATCCCTTTCAGACTTTAGAATGAATCCAATATGTGATTTCTTGATGTATGTTGCAATGGAGGTCAAAATATCTTTATATGTAACCTTTCAAAGTGGTTCTTGAGCCCACTCTAGGCCGACTTTGCATGGCTAGCCGACCTATTGTTTTGAGCCTTCTAGAGACTTTTCAAGTACAAATCGGTGCTTTCACCTATCAACCAATGACCCAAGCATGTAACCCATAAAATTTATTCTTTTCTTTTGCTAATACATGATAAATACATCATGACATTACATAAATTACAATTATGAAGATCGAAAATAGTTACAATTTCCAACAAATATCACATTGTTTGGGTATTAAGAGAAACACATTCTTTATTCAATTGGTAAATCTCCGACAGAAAGGTCTTATTAAAGAGAACTTTCAATAATTCCAAAAGTTGAGTCTCAAAGTAAATAATATTTCAAAGGATAACTTATTATACCGGTTTATGGGTACTTTAAGGGAAAATATGCATCATGAGGTGTGTCTCTTTGAACCTAAATCTCTAGAGAATGTTGTCAATCTGGCAAGGAAAGTCGAAAGTAAAAATATGGCCACTAGAAAATTGGTCATTAATAACTATAGAGAAAATCATGGTCCCTTTCCTAAACCAACAATGTTAACTCCTCAGTAAATGGATGAAAGAGAACAAAGGGACTATGTTTCAACTATGACAATAAGTATAGTAGAGGGAATAAATTTTGTGAGAAGAAATTATTTTAAATAGGTTGTGAAGATGAATGAGATCAAGAAGTGGAAACTTCATAAGATCTAAAGCTAGAAGAAACTACAATAATTTCTTGTCATGCACTGGTCAGCATCAACACTCCACAAACCCTCAAGATAGAAGGATATATCAAAAGCAACAGGGTAAAAATATTGATTGATTCATGTAGCACCTATAAATTTGAGAAGACGTTTTAATTTTTTTGTATATCCAGCACCATAATTTCAAGCAATGATTGCAGATGGAGGTACAATAAATTGTATATGGAAGTGCAAGAAGATTAAGCTATATATGGGCGATTATTTATGTAGGTTTTAACCCAGTACATAAATTACCTGCATACTAATTCTAAAACACATAAAATAAAAAAATGCAAGAGAATAGCACATAAAACACATATACATAGAGATTTTCCCCTGGATCCCAAAACCGGGACTACCAGCTTGATTTTTCATTCTGTTCCTTTCAATGTTACAATACATATTTATACATGCCAAAGCATCTAGTACCATGGAACGAAAACCATCAAATCCAAAACGATGTGCAAAAAACATGCACAAAACCATAGGTAGGTCCGCCCAACCTAAAATACGGTCCAAAACCAAAATTTTCCAAGGAGCTGCCCCGGATCCCATAGAGTGGGGTTACCTACACCCCTTAAACCCCCTTGTGACCGCCCCACTATGCAATTGGCGCAATGAAGGGGGGGGCCCTGCCCCCCCTTTAACCCCCCGATTAACTACGTGGGCTAGTCATGGAAAGATTATAACACAACCCAACATTCTCCCACTTGTTGTTTTCTTTCCATAGGGGGCCACAAGATAGCTTAGTAATTTATCCAGCTTTGCAATGCCCATTATTTCTCTACACCAAGAGAACTTCTTAGAGCTCACAGATTTTGTCAATGCATCTGCAATATTCTTCAAAATGTCCACCTTTACCAGCAACACCTTTTTGTCTTCTATCATATCCGTCACAAAGTGATAATGAACATCAATGTGCTTTGTCTTTGAATGACATGTAGGGTTCTTTGCCAAGAAAATTTCACTTTGGCTGTCACAGTCTATCCTTATAGCTCCCTGTACTAACCCCATACTTGAAAACAATCTCTGCAACCAAACTTCTTCCTTGCTTGCATGAGTGGATGCCATGTATTCTAGCTCTGTAGTTGGTAGTGCCGCTACAGATTGTTTCTTATTCATCCAACTAACTGCACCTCCAAATAGGTTAAACAAATACCCAATTGTAGATCTTCTCTGATCCATATCTCCAGCCCTGTCTACATCAACAAAGCCATGAATATCTAACACTCTGTGCAATCTTGGTCTTCCTTGGTAGCATAAACCATAATCACTAGTGCCACACAAATACCTGAAAACCCGCTTCATTGCTATCCAATGCTCATTTCCTGGTTTTGACATAAACCTGCTCAATACTCCCACTGCATGTGAAATGTCTAGTCTAGTACAGACCATTGCATACATCAGGCTACCGACTGCACTTGCATATGGAACATGGGACATGTCCTCTTACTCTTCTTGTGTCTTGGGACACTGTTCAACAGATAACTTTACACCTACAAGAATAGGAACCTTCACTGGTTTACTATCCTACATATTAAATCTCTACAATATTTTCTCTCCATACTTCCTCGGGTTTAACCAGAGATTCATCTTTGCCCGATCTCGTTTAATTTCCATGCCCAAAATATAGTTTGCAGCACCAATATCTTTCATGTCGAATTTGGAGGACAATTGAGTCTTCAAATCGAGGATAATTTCTTTGTCATGTCTAACCAGAAACATGTCATCCACATACAAGACCAAATAAATAACACCGTCACCAATTAATTTAAAATACACACAATGTTCTTCTTTGTTTCTGGTGAAGTCAAGTCCGCATATAAATGTATCAAATTTCTGATACCACATCCTTGGTGACTATTTTAACCCATACAGAGACTTCTTTAACTTGCATACCAGTTCTTTCTTACCCTTCACCACAAAGCCTTCAGGTTGCTTCATGTAGATTTCCTCTTCCAGATCCCCATGAAGAAATATTATCTTCACATCCATTTTTTCTACCTCAAAATCAAAAGCAGCAGCAATAGACAAAAGTAATCTAATAGAAGTTACCTTGGCAACAAGAGAAAAATATCACAAAAATCAATTCCTGGCACCTAGGAATCACCTTTTGCTACCAACTGAGCTTTGTATTTCTCCACCTTTCCTTCTGCATTTTTCTTCTTCTTGAACACCCATTTGCTTCCAATGGGTTTCCTTCCAGCCAACAACTCCACCAAATCCCAAGCCTCATTTTTGTGCAAAGATGCCATTTCATCAACCATGGCTCTTTCTAGAGTTTTCCATCCTCTGAATCTACTGCTTCCTTCATAGTTCTGGGATCATCATCAGTAATAGATAAAGCAAAATTTGAACAAAAAGTAGATGGACTATACCTTTCTTGCTACCTTCTTTCTCGAACTGATCTTCTCACACCCAGAGTTTGTGGCTCTTCATCTTCTGATTCCTCCTCTGCTGTAGAGTCTGATTCTTCCTCCTTTAGCTCAAACTCTATCTTCTCAGGTTCCTTTGGTTGGGCTTCTTGTTTAATAACATCTTTCACCTCTCTAAACACCACATCTCGACTGTACACAACCTTCCTTCTTACTGGGTTCCAATGCTTATAACCCTTTAAACCATCCTTTTACCCAATAAAGATGCACTTTTCAGATTTACTATCCAACTTGGTTCGTTTCTCCTTTGGAACATGTATATATGCATCATATCCAAATACCCTCAGATGTGAAAGAGAGGGTTTCTTACCAGTCCATACCTCTTGTCGAGTTTTATCCTCCAACATTGATGAAGGTGATCTATTGACCAGGTAACATGCTATCTCCACCGCCTCTCCCCAGAATTCGTGTCCTAACCTAGCACCACTGAGCATGCTTTTTGCCCTTTCCATCAACATCTTGTTCATTCTTTTTGCAACTCCATTTTGTTGAGGTGTATATGGAATATTCTTCTGCCATGCTATACCACACTTCTTACATAATTCTTCAAATTCCTTACTGCAAAACTCTCCACCGTTATCTGTCCTCAGCACCTTTATCTTCTTCTCTGTTTGGTTTTCCACCAGAGCCTTGAATTCTTTAAACCTGTCAAAGACTTCAAATTTCTTCTTAAGGAAATATATCCATGTATTCCTTGAGAAGTCATCTATAAATGATACATAGTACACAGACTTACCCAATGATGGAACCTTCACAAGTCCAAACACATCACTCTGTACAAGCTCTAATATCTATTTTTCCCTCTTACCACCAGAGTGGAAACTCACCTGATTCTACTTCCCATATACACAATTTTCACAGAAATCAAAATCTAGAGAGCTTTTACTCATACCTTATACCATACCTTTACCATGAAGTATTTGAATGCCCTTCTCTCCAATATGTCCAAGCCTTTGATGCCACAACATGGTCTTCTCTCCAGAGACCGCTAGATTTTCTACTGCACTTTCAAGAACCACAGAACTGTTGCACCCATCAACAACCGTGTTACCTTGTAGCTTGTACAGAGTTCTAATCCGAACTCCCTGCATCATTATCAGTGCTCCCTGAACCATCTTGCAAGTATTCTTCTCGAACACTATTTTTACACCTGTATCATCCAACTTGCTTACAGAAATCATATTTCTAGCTAATGCAGGAATATGCAAAGCACCCGGAAGTGTTCTAACCCTTCCACCTTGCAAATTCAACTTTACTTTTCAACGACCAATGATTCTAGCCTTCCTATCATCCCCTAAGAAGACATCACCACCATCGTATTTCTCATACTTGCAGAACCAATCTCTATGGGGAGTGAAGTGAAAGGATGCACCTGAGTCAATCAACCATGCCTCATGATCTACATGTGTACTTGAAGAAGCCAAGTACCCATCCCCACCTTCATCTGAGCTGGTTTTCACCTCTGTAGAAGGAGCATCATCAGATCCCTTTCCTTTATCAGGAGCTTTAGATTTATAATCCCTTTTGTAGTGCCCTTCCTTTCCGTATTTCCAGCACACCACCTTTACAGGTTTTACTGGAGATTCAGATCTCCCTCTAGATTTAGATCTCCCACTGAATGACTTATTTTTGTTTCTGTTCTGGGATCGTGCTCGTACAGACAAGGCAGCACCATTCTAGCTCTCCATATTTTTTCGTCCCATCTCCTCCGTCAGCAAGGATGAGACTATTTCATCAAATTGCAAGTCAGTTGCATTGCTACCTATTGCAATAATGAGACTATCCCATGAATCTGGTAGAGAACACAAAAAAATAATGCACTTATCTTCATCTAAAATTTTAATATCAATGGATGCTAACTGACTTACCACAGTATTAAATGCGTTCAGATGTTCTGTCACCGAGTCTCCATCTTTCCTCCTCAAGTTATATAGTTTTTTCTACAGGAACAGTTTATTCACCAGAGACTTAGATTGGTACAAAGTCCCTAACTTGTCCCACAAAGCCTTCGCCGTAGCTTCCCCTAATACATTCAGCAATACTGGATCTGAGACACACAATCGTATTGTGCTCTTTGCCTTCCGATCTGACTTATTCCATTCTTCATTGGACACTCCCATTGGTTTAGTACCTGGATCTACCACGATCCACTGATCTTTATCCACCAACAGATCCTCCATCCTGGGTTTCCACAACTCAAAACTCTGACCATTAAATTTTTTGATCTTTATATTTCCACTGCTCACCATATTCTTTCACCACCTAAATCGATCTCGTAGATCTCCCACTATATAGGGTCTGTCGCAGGCCCGAGTGAAACCCCTCAGCGACAAAGGCGTCCCCTTGAATCCAAAATAGCTCCGATACCAAATGTAGGTTTTAACCCCGTACAAAAATTACCTGGATACAAATTCTAAAACACATAAAATAAAAAAATGCGAGAGCATAACACATAAAACACATATACATAGAGATTTTCCCCTGGATCCCAAAACTAAGAGTACCAGCTTGATTTTTCATTATGTTCCTTTCAATGTTACAATACATATTTATACATGCCGAAGCATCCAATACCATGGACCGAAAACCATCGTGTCCAAAACCATGTGTGAAAATCATGCACAAAACCATAGGTAGGTCTGCCCAACCTAACAACAGGTTCCAAAACCAAAATTTTCTAGGGTGCTGCCCCAGACCCCATAGAGTGGGGTTACCCGCACCTCTCAAACCCCCTGTGACCCCCTCGCTATGCAATTGGTGCAATGAAGGGGGGACTTTGCCCCCCCTCTAACCCCTCGGTTAACTACGTGTGCTAGTTGTGGAAGGAATATAACACAACCCAACAATTTATTGGCTAGTCCCATGATTTCAATCCAAATGGGTGGTGTTGATGTTGTTTTAGGGGTCCAATGGTTACAATCATTAGGAACAATGGTCCTCGATTTCCAAGATCTTTTGTAATATTTTTATCAGAAGGAAAGGAAATTGAGTTTAGAGGTATCTAATGGAAATGTAATAAGGTGATAAACTCTAATAGCATGAAAAACTTGCTAAAAATTGGACACCAAATTGTAGTTGCATAATTTTGTTCATTAGATGTTCAAACATTTCTATCCTCTGTGCCAGCGGATCTTCAAAAACTTATCGAACATCGTGTTATGGTATTTGGAGAAATTACTAAGTGTCTTTCACCTATCCGAGAGCATGACCATGCTATTCATTTGTGACCTGGAAGTGTAACAACTAACATTAGGTCTTATGGATATCCACATGCAAAAAAGAGTGAGATAATGGTTCAAGAGCTGTAAGAGGTGGGCATCATTCAGCCTAGCCATAGTGATTTCTCTTCACTAGTGGTGATGGTTATTAAAAATAATGGTTGGTGGCGTATGTGTCTAGACTACAAACAACTCAACAAAATGAAAATCAAAGATAAGTTTCCTATTCGTGTCATTAATGAATTGTTAGATGCATTGCATGGAGCAATTTTCTTTACTAAGTTGGATCTTCATTTTGGATATCATTAAATTAAAATGATGCAAGAAGATATTCCAAAAATAGAATTTTGAACACATGAAGGCCATTATTAATTTTTGGTTATGCAATTTATACTTACAAATGAACCTTCAACTTTTCAAAGCTTGATGAATTCTATTTTTCAAACCCTTCCTTAGAAAATTTGTGCTAGTATTTTTTGATGACATAATAATTTACAACAAGCCTTAGGAAGAGCATGCACAACATGTTAACAAGGTATTGACACTATTGGAAGAGAACCAACTAAATGAAAAGCCTTCCAAGTGTTCCTTAATGGTTCAACTAGTGGAATATTTGGGTCATATTGTGTCACACGATGGTGTCAAGGTGGATCATTTGAAATTTCCTTGAATGCACCAACTAGAGTTTATTCTTCTAACTTGTTAGCAGTTTATTGGTTTATGAAAAATAATAAATAAATCATTGATGCATTATTCACAATAGGAATACGTTGCAGAATTGTAAATCAGGAACTAAAAAATAGATGCACACACAAAACAAAAATGACACAAATATTTTTGGACTAAATGTCCCTAGAAAACCCTCGAAGGGAAAACAAATGTTGTAGATGAGAGTTTATTTTATTATGAAACAATTTGAGAATTATTAAAATTAGATGTTGAATTGGCTATGCTCCAGAAAAATAATGGAAAAATAATATGGAGATCAAATATATCCTCTTCTAATCAACTCAACCTCCTTTGGCTTTCTCGAACCCCACACTAGTTATTCACACTATATCCTAGAACTCACACTACTGGCTCTGGATAACTCAAACTACTTGGAAACTAGCTCAAAGTGAGTCGTCCGGACTCCTTCTATCACTAGAAACCCACTCACACCTCCTTTTGAAAATATAATATCCAGCCTCTAGTTGGTGATCTATGGATTTTTTGGTAGTTGGCACTAGGGTTTCTCGCAATTCACATTGCTTATATGGCCTCCTCTACAAATGTATTGAGCCTCCCCCTTACTGCCACTTCAAAAATGGAAAATCACTAGGAAACTCTCTATAATCCTCCTTCCAAATTTTTTGTTGCTCCCTCTCTCTAATGCTCTCCCTCTAGCTCGAACTTCGCCCTTGCTAGAGACTGCAAAATGGGTAGCTCGAATTTCCTCTCATAACTTGATCACCTTGATCTCACTGATGTTATCTCAAAACCCTTCAATCCACTCTTATAATCTCTAGTGGAGTCTTCAACGACCATGATTTTATATCCATCGATGTCTAAGATTAATTAGATTTCATCAATATAAGTCTATGTAGAAATATCAAACACCCTTAATTAATTATCATTAACTTACCACTTTTCCTGAGTTAGACTTAGGAAATATTTTAATTATGTAAAATAACTTTAATTAAGGTGTTTCCCAAGCTTATCTTACAAAAGCTATTATTGCTTTTGGAGATCTAGTGTTCCTTAGCCTCTTAGCATCATATGAGACTAGAACACTTGTCTGATGGTACCATATACTAACAAAAAACTAACAATCCCTCTTAGCGAGGAAGTTTTTCTCCATTATACCCATCTACTGAGTAATTATATCATAAAATCATGTAGTTGGAATAACCCACATTGTTGGTGTCTGACATCTATGATACAACTAGCTCTCATTGTCCACTAAGCTACTGTGTAAACTCTGATTCACTGCTAACTCTGTAGTTGAACCATCCTATGTTATATTTTTCTAACTCATGCTTTTGTGGTTGCTGCATTGCTATTATCATTCAACTTCCATGGAAACTACTACAATAATGATTTTCGATATCCCTTTGAATAAGAACTGAGAAATCTCTCTTGGATTGGAAACCTACTCATGGAGTGTTTCTCTGGCTGGAACTGTGCATGTTATCGGTTGTTGGCCAATTAACATTACCACCTTAACTGGAAATCAACTCATGGAGTCTTAGTCTCTCTAGAAATGTTTCTGTACTCTATAACTAGTAATTCACACTTACACCTCATCACATGAATTTCTTGTAACTGCAACTAGAAACTCGATATCCTTGATCTACTATATCACTACAACTAGCTTTGCAATTGTTCCTTGAGTCTCTGACTGCAACTAGCTCTACACTATCTATTGAGCATCTAACTGCACCCAATTGGATCTTCTACTGTTACTCACGTATTTGACTGCAGCTCACTCTGCAACTGCCCCTGAAGATTTGATTGTGTCTTTCTAACACCACAACCCTCCTGCTACTTTGTATTGTGGCCCCTTGTAGCAAAGGTATTGATCCATGTGAAAAACTCTTACATTTGATCTAGACTTCCTACTACTCACTTATGGACCCTGCCCATACTTATCTCTGAAGCATCATGCTCCAACTCCATCCGGAGGTATCATTGTTATTAATGCAAATTCCTCCAATCTAGAGGTCAAATAATTGATCTCCATCAAAGTTGGTATCTGTTCCCCTTCTTGTCCTTCTTCCTTTTGGGACACTCGGTGACGTAGTTACCAAATTCACCACATAGGAATCATTTGAACTTTGATGGGTCTTTCTTCTTATTATCTCCTCCTTTTGAGTTATGTTCCTAATTAGGACCCTTCTTCACCTTTCATTTATCTACAAGGGCTACGCTTTCTTCTTTCTCCATCTCAACTTTTAGTCCCTTGCTACTATTTTTTATAATACCTTTTACGAGGTTGAGACTGATCTCCCCCATAGTGAAGTTACTCCGTAGGCACTACCAACTTGGAAGTGTATCTTTTCCGTAAATTACTTATATGAATGTATGCCACTCCTTAGAGAACTCGTTGAGGGTCATGCGCACCAATTCATCATCTGTTGGTTTCTCTCCAACAACTGCAAGTTTGTCTCAAACACTATGAATCCTGGTGAGATAGTTATATTCTCACTCTTTTGCATATTTCTTATCCTCATCTTCTCCTTTAGGATCATTTTACAATTCTCAAAGGAATCCTGGTATAACTTCACAATGACATCCCACATGTCCTTTGTCATATTTTTCTTAGCAATACGCGTGACAATATGATTTTGAACCCCGTCTAGAACCATCCTTTTGGCTTTGGCCATCTCCTTATTTAAGGTTACCAACTGTTGTGGATCTATTGGTTTTTCCATGACATTTTTCATGAACTCCTTCAAGTCGTGATAATCTAGTAGGAATTGCATTCTAGCTTTGCAGATGCCAAAATAAGAGGCTCAGTCATTTCTATCCTGATCTCTGAGTCTTGTTGAATCCATCTCTATGAAACCCAAGTAAATTAGAGAAATATCTATTGGAAATATCCTTCTCCTTCTGGAATCTTAACCCGACCTTCTTCCTACACTTTCACTCCCATGGGAAATGCACAAATTTGTTATTGCACTTGCCTCTAGTGTCCTTCTTGGAACTCACATAGCCTACTGGGTAACTCACCCTACCTCTTAGCTGTCCTTCTCTGGAATCTAAAACATGCATTGTAAACCCTAAAACTCACATTAACTAGAATGCTAAGTTTTCTATGACCTTCTGCTATTAGAAATCACGACCTCCTTCCTGCATTAGAAAACTAGAAACCCAATGAGAATAAACTGGAAATTTTGCCTCTATGGGCTTTTCTCTTCTTTCCTTATGCAAATCTGTAACTGCAAACCCTTTTTGTAAGTCTCTATGCCCAGTTATACTCTATGAAATCACTAATCTACTAATCAAAACCCTCTATTTGGTAATTCCACTACCTGCTACTACTACTTCTAGGCCAAATCAAGCTTTTCCTTCACCTTGAACTGGAAATCAATTTTTCTGCCCCAACAATTCGCACTTCCTGGTTGGCCTGTGCAAATATGGAAATATTGTGCTCAAATATCCCTTTGAAACTACAAATTTTTTCTTCCTTCACTTCTGAGCCTCTAATATGATCAACAATGCTCTAGTACCATGTGAAATTTCCTTGAATGCACCAACTAGAGTTTATTCTTCTAGCTTGTTAGCAGTTTATTTGTTTATGACAAATAATGAATAAATCATTGATGCATTATTCATAATAAAAATATGTTGCATAACTATAAATTAGGAACTGAGAAATAAATGCATGCACACAATAAAAATGACACCAATATTTTTGGACTAAATGTCCCCAGAAAAACCTCGAAGGGAAACCAATGCAAGAGATGAGGGTTTATTTTATTATGCAACAATTTGAGAATTATTACAATTGGATGCTAAACTAGCTATCCTATAGAAAAATACTAGAAAAATAATCTAGAGATCAAATATCTCCTCTGCTAATCAACTCAACCTAGTTTGGCCTTATCGAACCCCACACTCGTTATCACATTACAACTTGTAACTCACACTACCTGGAAACTAGCTCAAAGTGAGTCATCTTGTGTTTGGATAACTCACACTACCTGGAAACTAGCTCAAAGTGAGTCTTCTTTCCTCCCTTTGTCATTAGAAAACACTCACACCTCCTTTTGGAAGTAGATCTGGCCTCTAGCTATTGATATGTGGCTATTGTTGTAACTCGCACTAGGTTTTCTAGTAACTCGCACTGCTTGTATGGACTCCTCTATAGATGTATTCAACCTCCCTTTTCCTCCCACTCTGGCACTAGAAAATCACTAGGAAACTCTATGGAATCCTAATCCCAAATTATCTGTTGCTCCCTCTCTCCAATGCTCTCCCTCTAGCGTGAAATTCTCCCTTGTTGAAGATTGCAAACTAGGTAGCCCAATCTGTCTCTCCCAACTTGATCACCTAGATCTCACTGATGTCATCTCCAATCCTGTCGACCTACTCTTATAATCTCTCGTTGAGTCTTTAACAACCTAGATTTAATCTTCATCAATGATGAAGATCAATTATAATTCATGAATAGAAGTATCTAGAGAAATCTCGAACATCCTTAATTAATTATATTTAATTTACCACTTTTCTTAAGTTACACTTGGGAAATATTTTGATTATGGAAAATGAATTTAATTAAGGTGTTTCCCAAGCTCATCTCATGAAAATTTTTCTAGGTTTTGGAGATCTAGTGTTCCTTAACATGATTTAGGAGTGGAACACTTGTTTGATGCTACCATATGTTAGGTGGAATAATCCTTCTTGTGGACAAGATGGATGTCCATAATCTCCAATGAAATATAGTAACAAACAAGAAAATAATTTCTACCTTTCCTTAGATTATGATTTATTGAAAAAAGTAACATGCGAGGGATAGATTAGTGATTTAATGAAGTTCTTGTCAAAGTCCTTTCAGTTCCTTCATATTTGGATTCTCCTTTATGCTTTAGAGATCGTTCTAGTGCTTTCAACAACTTCTCCATTAGGTTTCGAAGGATATTTTCATAGACAAAAACACACAAGGGATCAAAGCATCTATTATATAAAATGAAAGATAAATGAAGCACTTGACTGAACATATATCATAAATTTAATCAATAATCAATCATAACCAATGTGAGTGATCAAGGAATCTCACAACTGATATCAAAATAGACATGATTAGGAAAAAGCAATCGCCTTTTATTGAATAAAAAGGAGAACAAACTTACAACCTCAATGCCTTGATGTTACAAGCCTCTTCCCATGATCTCCAACCTTCTTGGATGAAAAGCCTTCTAGCCCTATTTATATAGCATTAGACTACCTTCAATGGTTCTCTCAAATCCTCTCACCCGTGCTTGATTTATAGGCCAAGAGGAGGACGTTTGGGATCCTCTTCCTAAGGGATGAGATCCACAAATGGTGGGATAGGGGATCCTCAAAGAGAGGGAAGTAGCTCCATGATGGGAGGGATCAGGTTTGATTAATCATCAATTCGAAGTTGTTAGTTGGGAAAGATTTGACTAACAAAGCTTCTAGACTTTAATTTTTATTTTTTACTTGCGTTGAGTCTTTTGCGCAAGCCACAGTGTAAGACAGAGCGCACTTTTGTGTAGCTTCTAATGATTTCTTATGTGTATGAATAGAAAATAACTAGGGAATTGCGCAAGAAGTCAAAAATAGGTTTTTGGACCTTGAAATCTAGGAATTTCATTATCTTTGGGTCTTTTTAGGTTCTAACCTTGCATAGGGATGCCTTGGAACACTTTGATGCATAGAAAAAGATCCAAACTAACAGTCATTTTCCTAATGCAACAAAATGATGTGTAACAAATTGCACCCTAAAGTGTAAATTCAGAAGAGATGTTTGATGACTGAAGCACTTTATCATGCCAAGGTTCAGGTTAGATATCTTAGTTGGAGACTTGAAACAATCAATCAAATGTTACAATTTAATATAAAATCATCACTGAGGTAGGAATTACCATACTCAGAGCATAAATGTCTTAGAGAACAAGTATGAAAATACATCTAAATATCCATGTCAACAAAAGAAATAGTATGGATGTAGCCATTAATGGATCTATGTTTACAATCATGAATATTTAATAACTCCATGCAGCCTAGATGCAGGAAACTAAATCCAGGGTCTTGATCTCCATCTCTCGATCTATAGTACAAATCTATCCATGTAAGTGAATGTCTCATAGTTGAACATGTAGAACCAATTGATTATCGGCCAACGATGTGAATCGTTAACAAGCGTGAGAGAAACCACCAATAATGAAAATGGCTCTCAAGGTACTTCCAATACAATCTATGAAGTCTGAAAAGATATCCTGAAGTTGAACACTCATGTAATCATTCAATTGAAGGTAAATGATGAGAACTTGTTTTCAAATGCAAGAAACTTGTCATTAAGGCATGCAACCTCCAAGGTATTGAAGGTTTCTAGATCAACTTCCTAGAGAGTGAGCTAAAGTTAATAAGAAGCGACCTGTTGTAGGAGGGCCTACGACACAAAACTTATGTCACGTTTTGAAAAACAATAGTTTGGAGTAATCCAGGACTGACTCACAGATGGTTGATGTGATTGAAGGCTATGAATTGAAAGGTAATTTTGACTGAGGTTGGACTTCTCTTGAACATATCAGTGACATGACATTCTGACTTGGAAACATTTGACTCAAAAAATAATATTCGAACCAGCTAAATACTTTCAATGATGTATGGTCAACTAAGAGGAAAATGGATTTCCAAGCCAGACACAAAGGTGATGGAGTGTGATGTTCAAGAGTGACATACTTCCTTTACAATATAAACAAACATTCTTTCCCAATTTCCCCCCACCATCACTGGCAAGTACCTCTTTTTTTTTGCAAGCTTGAGGATGATAACATATTCTTGTCCTGTAAGATAATCCTTCGGATGAGTCCTTTAGAATAATTTTAATGAACTTATTAATGGTGATGGACCCACCAACATTCCAAGAGATCTCCCCAGTGAGAAGTCCCAACTAGGCCTGAGATTGTTTGGAGTAGGAGTCCCAACAGTGGGTGGTAATGTAGTGCCTTGACCATGATAGTGCACAAAGATAAGTATAATGACTTTGTCGGAAGCAAGTGTGTGAACTTGCAGCGAGTCAAGTGAGATGCATGGGGGTTCTAACACATAGAGGGGAAAAGGAAGTGTGTTCCTTGGAAGCATGTAATAGTACGCGACTTGAAAGGA
Source organism: Pinus taeda (assembly GCA_000404065.3). Taxonomy (NCBI): domain Eukaryota; kingdom Viridiplantae; phylum Streptophyta; class Pinopsida; order Pinales; family Pinaceae; genus Pinus; species Pinus taeda. The sequence goes on along the minus strand of APFE030467831.1, from coordinate 112,013 downwards.
ACACATGAGCAAAATGACATCACAAGCTGGAAGTGGAATAGTCCACAAACCATAGTGACGAGTTAATCCAACAACACAACTTACTCAAGATTCATACAATTTCATACAAATTAGTTTATAAAAAAATTCTTAATTTAAACAACACACATTTCTAAAGTAAATATAATAGTCGAACTACAATAACAACATATGCAAGAAAATGTGTTGGCCAAATTATATTACTAAGTGAAAGTTCCATCCATACATACACCATTGACAACCACTAGCCCCAATAATGGAACATTACAATCAACACAACATGCTCCTCCAAATAAGTGTACTTGTTCTACACTGTGGAGAAGCCAAGGCCCATCACAATACTCCCAAGCCTTCTCTAAGCCTAAGCCTAGCCAAAAGCTTGGATCCCAAAAGCTTGTTCTATGAGTTATGAGGTTCTATTTATAACAAAGGGTGGGGTGACCCTTGACATTCCCCTTTGACTCTTTTACTACCCTCATGACTCTTCAACTCTTGTGCAAATAACTTATTACATTACATAGTGACTCTTTACATTCCACTAATGACACTTGGAATTTCACTTACAATATACTTACAAATAATATGCAATTTCCACATATACCCATGTGGGACAAAATAGGATTGATTCAGCCTAACAAGCCACACACTATGACTCAGAAGCTTGGGGAAAATCCAACTTTACAATATCCTCTTGATGATATTTTGTGACGAACTGATACCAAGCTTGGTAATGCACTATGGTGTCCCCGGACTGTTTGGTGATGTCTTTCTGGAAACAGACTCTTGCCTCCATGGCATCTGCATATATGGTCTCAAAGCCTTTGTCCAACTCATCTTGAAGCATGCACAACATTTTCTTAAGTGTGGTTGTACCACCAATGTACTTTTGCATGTTTCCTACACTTAGCTGCAAGTCATCGCTGGTGGCCTCTCAGATTAACTCCTCCATGTACCTGTCAAAGTCCAGATGGACTTGGCTCTTCTCAATGTCTTGGGTGAGTGAACCGATTGAAGGGTTCATGTGTCTCCTCACTATGACATCTAGACTTTTGAACAACCATGCATAGGAAGCCTCAATGCTATTGATGAGTGGAGTGAGATGCTCAAAGTTCTAGATCAACATCTGGATCCGTGCTTTGTCTAGCTCTACCTGCGGCTTCATTATCTTGTGCAAGTAAATTGGGGCTCCCTTGTATCTCATTGTCCATTCCTATATGTGTGAAATAGCAACATGTATGTCTTTAAGAGTTAGGGAAATATTCATGCACCACTATCGAGAACCATCTAGATGGACAACTGCCTTGTGCATGGTGACAAATCCATCATAAATTTTCCACATGGTGTTCTCGATATTCAATACTTGAAAAAGTATCGCTTTCCTCATCTCTGCCATAGTGGATCTTACATATTGTTCTACCCTTTTCCTGCTACTTGCAAGTTCTTTACCATCTAATCATTCTCTGCTAACAAGAACTTGGCATTTGAGCTTGTGGCTTCTGTATAATCCTTAGTGGCATCAGCCATTGTAGCTGGATACTTTCTAACATCTGACACTATCACTCTTTCCTTCATAAATGTAGGTGATGCATGATCATCTATGAAATTCTTTCTCCATGCCTATACAATATTTTGTTGCAACTCATCAAAGGAATATTCTACACATCCATCAACAAATCATCATCAAGGAGAACAAACTCTCCTTTCTCATTCGGGATATGTTCTAATACTAGAGGTGGTGGAAACTGCAGTGCGACCTCAGACGCTCTCGACATGAGGTCAGTATCTTGCTCCTGTGGCTCTTGTGCCAACTCCATGTCCATCTCTTCAACTATTTGCTCAATATGCATAGAAAGTTCCTGATCCTGCAACTACTCACCCTCTTCTTCATCTGCTAGCTATTCTAACTCTTCAACCTGTATTGGACAGTTTGATCTATGATCACTATTGAGTCTCCTTTTTTATGCCTTTCATACCCCATATTGTCCTCTATTTTTTACCATCTTTACCTAGAAATCTACTCACTATTTGCTTACCTTCTTCCAGAATATACCTTTTAGCCTCCTTATGTGTCTATGAGGTAATTTATATTTCAAAGCGTGATTTTTATGTTTTCTTGTAGTAGAAATAGAATTATTGATTCTTTATACTCTCTAATAAATTGGATTGGATTACATAAATGTCTCGATCATGTTCCTACTCATCCGGTACCAGTGTATTGATTGGTACTTGTTCTCCTACTCATCTAATACCAAGATTAACAGTCTAATACTGGCGTTCCTACTTATCTGGTACCAGAGTTATCAATCTGGTACTCGTGTTCTTGTCTGGTACCCATGTGCCTGCATCTCAGGCACCCAAAAAAAAATTCTTGTGTTCCTTCTTACCCGTGTTCACCTATTTATCTGTGCTCATCTAGCGCCAACAGTAGTGGTCTAACACTTGCACTCATTCGGTACTTGCGATCTAGCACTTGTGTTATTCTGGTACCACCTGCATTGAATATGTTATTTTGGTACCAGACCCTACTTTATAGTTTCGGTGGTTGAGAAAACTATCTTCGATGAGGCTGAGTAAATTGTTGGTTAAAGGCATCATCTTGTTACAAAAAATCGAGATACACTTCATCACTCATGCACTGCGTGTCATAAGGATGAAGCCAAGTATGTAAAATGAGCTAAACTGTAATATTTTGTAGTGCTTTATTACTATTCTATTAAGCCTTTAATGTAATGTTATTTCTCTATAAGAGAAGGCTTGTAAATGATAGCAAGTTAGCCAGAGAGAAAGATAGAGAGACAGTTAGCTAGAAAGTGAGACATAGATAGTTGGAGACAAAGTTTTAACTCTATTGTTATGCTAGAGACTTTATTTTGTAGCCTTTTCTTTTGAAATCAAGAATATGAGCAACAATTGATGAATTCGATGTGTTAGTGATCCTTTAGTTCTATATATTCTTCCAACTTTCCTTGGTAGCTCGGCAAGGGCCCACCAAAGAAATCAATGCAAGTTTTCATTATAGTATTGTGAATATTGATTTGGTTTATGTCTGTGAGTGATTTAGTATCTTTTAGATTGTTAATACAATTCCAATTTTGATCATATGCAAGTAATCTATTTTTTTTGAGTGAGAGTCCATTAATTTTATAAATGCAGACTTTATTTCTTAAGACGCACATTTAATTGTTGAATGCTATTTTGAAGAAAATGGAAGCTAAGATGAGATATCTCACCATTCACCTACATGTGATGTTAGTGAAGAATCTTGTCATACATTTCATGTACTAGAATGCAGAGTTTCTTACAGGATTAGTCTTGGTTGTTTTGATTGTTGTTTGAATGCAATGAATTGATTCTAGTATAGTGATTAAAATCAGATGCTGCAGGAAAACAAATTTTGATCCATCTTTATGTTTCATGAGCTTGTAAATGGGTAAAATTGTTACTTGAGAAAAAACATTTAGCTCACAGTCTCGTTAAGATTTTATTTCCTAGTTTTGTTTCCAAATTGCGTGAGGAAGTTAGCATTGGTTTTGAATTCTTTTTATCTAAGTTATACTCAACAGACATAGGAACTTATTAGCTATCAGCACGTATAGTGCATCAGCTCTACTGATTACGAATCCCTAGTTGATAATTTAATATTGTGGCGATATATCATTCATATAATTTCCCCAAAATTTTTGGCACCATTGTCGGGGACCTGCAAATGGTAATAGGTAATGATTTTCCTTTTGATATATTGTGGGTGATATTGAAGATGACCTAAGGGCAAAGAGAAGATGGTAAGACATGAGTGAAGAGCCACGCATTCACTAGAGTGGGGTTGCTCCAAAGTTAAGTTGTCCTCTCTTTTGGTATGTATTTAAATTTTGATGTTTTCATTTCATGAGATAAATTATGGATAAGAAAGGTAGGTTTGTTTAATAAAAAATCCCAGAAAACCTATATGGTCCCAAAATTGTTAATCCAACTAATTATGCTAATCGCTATACAAGGAAAACTCTAGAAGAGAAAAGTCTAGTGGTAGTAGCAGAGCAGACATCAGTAAAGAATCTTGTGGTAGAAACAAAGATAGTGGCAAAAGAAGTTTAGACTACATTCAAGATAGTATCTTTGAACATTGCAGATAACCTAGTGTCTGAACCATTATCTCCTGAAGGAGAGGCATCTTCTACTTTCACAAATTCTAAGTTGTGGGAAGTAATAATGGAAGTTGAAGGAAGAGTAGACAATCCAGAAAAAAATGAAGCCAACAATGAGCCAGAAATGTTTGGATTTCCAATTCTTGAAATTACTAGGAATGTCACCAAGAAGAACATTCCTTTGTCATCATTACCTCACTTCAATGGTATTTCATATGAAGACCCCAATTCATTTTTATTCGAATTTGATATACTGTGCAGAAGTTATAATTATACAAATAATGCTCAAAAGTTAAAGCTTTTTCCAACCACCTTAAAAAACTCAGCATTAAGATGGTTAATGAGTCTAGGGGGACACACTATTACACCTTGGGATGATATGAAAGCAACCTTTTTCCATAAAGACTAGGATTATTGTAGACCCAGGGATGCCAAGAATGACATCTTTAAAATGCAGAAACTGGAATAAATCCTAGAAGACCACCTAGACAGGTTCCTTTACAACTACCAAAATACCAAGAAAGTTTCTCTCAACCTAGCCACAGTTAGAACCATTTCTATGAAAGGAGTATGAGTTGACTGCATGGAAGTACTTGATCTCATGAGTTCTGGTGATTTTTATCAAAAATCATTTGCTGAAATCTTTGAATACTGCAAGAATTACTCTCGTAGTCAAGCCAAAGTTGGGAAAAACCAAAGAGAACTTACAACTTGAGTTGGAAAAACCACTACAATTGGTCTAACCAGAATAGAGTTCGGAAATCTATTGGAACCCCTTAAAATTGATATCCTTAGCATAATTTCTAACCAACTAGATACCCTCAATATTAAAATGAAACAAGAAGAGAAAAACATTTCTTTAGCTATCTTTTTCCCTCATTGTAGGAAGAAGCATCTTGGAAAAGAATGCCCTTTTAATGCCATAGTGGTTTATGGAATTTGCACAGATAAACATCCAAATAATGAATACCCTTCATTAACTGGGTTACAAGCCATTTAAAAAGGGGGAATAGAACCACAAGATCCATCTTATCCTCTTAGGAGACCATGGAGGTAACAAAACCCCTCCATGTTCCAAGATACTTCCATGCAGTTTGCACAACAACAGTGGACCCCTCAAATGCCTTACTCCCATGGGGGCCTCAATCAACACAAGGACATGTTTCGAAACAAGGTTGGAGGGGGATTCCGTATAGGAATATTCCTCTACAACCATACCAAACAACTTCTTACCCAATCTTCTCACAATATACTCCAAAAATTTCCCAGTTATTTCCAGGGTTTAACCCACCTCTATTACCTTCATTTCCTCAATAACAGATTCCTATGAACTCAAGTTCAAAACAACCTACTCTGTCCATGAATGAAAGTCAACAATGGTTGTCTATGAATTCAATTCCACAATAACTTTCTCTGCACATGAATCTGAATAAGAAACAAATGCCACCAAACGATAATCATCCTTGAGCTAGTCAATTACCTACACAACCCATTCCAAACTATAATAATAGGTCAGCTCAACCTGTACAGAATATGGAGTTGAAAACCTTCCCTACCTATACTATCACTTTAGTTCCAATAAGTGAAACTCGACTAAGATTGAGGAAGGTCTTAAATAAAACAGGACCTGTAGTGATAATTCAAGAAGAACATCTAATAGAATCACATCCTGAAGACAAGGACATACCTAGTCAAGAAGAATATTCTCCTTCCGATGAAGAGGAAAACCCTCCCTCAACACACATCAATTCTACCATACAACCTAAACCATCTCAGGAGGTTACTCAACCACCCTATCCAAAGAGATTGCTTGTCAAAAAGCCTAAGGTCCCATTAGGATATGATTTAGAGGTTGAATTGCGAAATATTTGTGTAAAGATACCCTTGCTTCAAGCCATCAAAGATATTCCTATTTATGCCAATATTGTAAGGAATCTTTGCATTAAAAGTCTAAGAAGGAAAAGGAAAGACCCCCTATTATAAAAGTACTTGGCCAATTGTTAGAAACCATGTCAGAGATGCCTTCCAAATACATTAATCCTAGGAATCTAGTACTGACCATACAGATTAATGGCATATCTTTACCAAACACTTTTTTTGACCTAGGTGTAGCAATAAATTTCATGACTGAATATTATGCAAAAGATACAGTTAGAAGGCTTGAGGCCAACTCAAACACTATTGGAGTTAGTAGAAAAATCCATCCTCAAACTTGCAGGAAGCCTCGATGACATAACAATTGTACTAGCTTCCTAGGAATATATTGTGGACTTCTTTGTGATCCATCTGAAATCCTCCAAAATTGGATATCTAGTAGTACTCGGCCGACCTTGGCTAGCCACTGTTGGTTCCTTTATTGGATGCAAGACTGGAGAGATGACCATTTCCAATGGATGTCAAAGTCAAAAAATTACCTTATTTCCTCCTGCCTAGTCTACTACACAAATTCCCTTATGGATAGAGAACCGGTATGGAGAGGAGGAATGTACTGAACCATTGTTAACAATTGAACAATCTAAAGGTCTTCAAAAAAAGGTCAGAGATCAAGTTTTGAACTTGTTCTTAACGGGATGTATTGATTTTCCACAATGTGAAGTCTATATGGATAAATTCATAGTATATGAGGAAGATTTCCAACAAGCTTTAGACAACCTATAGAAACTTTTAATCAAATGCCAAGAGACGAACCTTGCCCTTAGCAATGAAAAAAATATAATGATGCTTACAGAGGATGTTTTGTTAGGCCATTATATTTCCGGGACTGTGATAAGAATAGATCCTGCTAAGATCGAAATAATGGCTCAAAACAAAAATATTACCTCTCAAAAAGAAGTTAGATGCTTTCTAAGGTATGCCAGATATTACAAAAGGTTTGGAAATTTTACAACAATAGCTTCCCCTATGTTCAAACTTTTAACCAAATATGTAGAATTCCAATGGGATTCTTAGTGTCAAATTTCCCTTGAAACTCTTAAGAAAAACCTGTCAACTGCTCTAGTTCTAAGAGGACCAAATTGGGCCCTCCCTTTTCACATCTATATCAATGCCTCAGACACAACTTTGGGGGTTGTTTTAGGCCAGAGAGAGAATCACATTCCCTACACCATCTATATTGTTCGAAAGAATCTCTCTCCTATAGAACTAAATTACATGGTTAATGAAATAGAATTCTTATTAGTAGTTCATGCCATTAAAAAATTTATACATTATATAACTGAGTTTTTGTACATACAGACCATTCAGCTATCATATTTTTAATGAGTAAACCTTTCACTAATTCTTTTGTTACTAGATGGTTGTTACTACTACAAGAATTTAATATTACTATTATTGACAGACCGAGAAAAGATAATCGTGTTGCTGATTTTCTGTCTAGACTTGTCCATACAGGTGACAGTGCATCAATTACTAATGATTTTCTGGATGAAAATTTATTTTCTATTTCCACTTGCACTCCTTGGTATGTAGATGTAGCTAATTACCTGGTTACAGGAAAGTTGCCACAAAATTTGTCTTCAAGGGAAAAATAGAGACTCATACAACTTAGTGTTAATTATATGTGGCATGAGGATTGTTTATATCATATTGGACCAGATTAGATGATTAGAATATGTGTACGAGAAGATGAGATGCAAGACATTCTAAAATCCTGCCATAATGAGCCATGTGGCAGACAATTCTCTGACAAAAGAATTGCATATAAAGTGTTACAATCTGGGTATTACTGGCCCAACATTTTCAAGGATGCAAAGAAATATGTGGTCAACTGTGATGTTTGTCAAAGGATGGGGAAACCTGTCCTAGTAGATGAAATTCCTCTTCAAGAACAGGTAGTCATCAAACCTTTTGATAAATGGGCATTAAATTTTGTAGGACCAATTTCTCCTATGTCCAAAAAGAAGAAATATATTCTGGTATGTATGGGTTATGTAACCAAATGGGTAGAGGCTAAATCATTATATCTTACTAATGAAAAATCTATTGTTGACTTTTAATTTGAAGAAATATTTACTTGTTTTGGTGTACCAAGGGAAACAATAACTAATCAAGGAACCCAATTCGCTTCCAAATTGGTCAAAGCTATTATAGAGGAATATCAAATCAGAAACCAAAAATCTACACCTTACCACCCCCTGGCAAATGGACAGGTAGATTCCACCAATAAAGGAATTGAGACCTTTCTCACCAAGACAATACAAGTTCCTCATAAAGACTAGGCTGATAGGTTACTAGAAGCTTTGTAGGCCTATAGGACAACCTGGAGGAACACAACATGACATTCTCCATATGAGTTGGTTTACAAAAAACATGTTGTCCTTCCTATAGAATTCCAAGTTAAAACTTTCAGAACTACCATGCAGTTAGGAATGGATCTAGATGAGGCACAAAAGCAAAGGCCAATGGAATTGAATGCATTGGATGAGATTATGCAATATTCTTTTCAAAGGATGATGCTTTTTCAGGATCAAAGAACTAAATGGCACAATAAGTTTATTAAAAAGAAATGTTTTCAACCAAGTGATCGAGATCTACTGCATGACAATAGATTTAAGGATTTCAAAGGAATATTTACAACACAATGGCTTGGACGTTATGAGATAGACACAATTTACGACAATGGATCTGTCAAGATAAAAACTATCGATGTAGATTAAACTTCCTTTGTTGTGAATGGACATCGGAAGAAATTTTATCATAAGCCACTGTCTAAAGAGGATTTCACCAATCATGTTCTTTAAAATTTTGAAATGAAGTTGGTTAAGAGGGGAAGTTCTCCTCTTGTTGATCCACCATTGTAAGTTGTTGTATAATTTAATTTAATTTTGTACATATATGTATATAGGTGTGTTGTTGGATAATTATTTTGGTATTACTAATTGTGCTTCCTTCCCTATACATAGAAAATAAAGAAGGACATTCATGAGGTGTAAGTTTATTCCTTTAACCAACCCTGGTAAATTATTTATGGAAAAGGAACCTATGGAATTTTCTTTAAGTTTTTCAGACTCCTTAAAATTGAAAATATCGATGAGCATGAACTAGTATGGGCTCAACAAAAATCCAAGGGTAAGTGAAATGGAATTTTTTTAAGCTTTTCAGACTCCTTAAAATTGGAAGCACCAGTGAGCATGAACTAGCTCGAGCTCGAGAAAAATCCACGGGTAAGTGAAATGGAGTTTTCTTTAAGTTTTTAAGAATCCTAAAAATTGAAAATACCAGCGAGCATTAACTAATCTAGTCTCGACAAAAATCCACAAAAAAGTAGTAGTTAGGTTTATTTGTCTATAAAATGGAAGTGGAAACAAGAGCAGTGGTTAGTTTGGTTCCAAAAATAGGAGGTTGTCCATCTACAGAATACCTTCTTGTTACAGAGTTTCGAGCCCAATCATTGAATTCTTTTTCCTCATTTTCTGACACTTCTGCTACAATTTCAAATCTTCTGTACCAATGTGTTGTTTGTAGTTTTTCTAGTGTGATCATTCCAGCAGAACAAATTCACAAGCACCATCAGTAATCACTAGAACCTACTCTAGCTTGACCTTCAGAACATGTTAAGTTTCAAGGAGCAACCTACAAGAATCCAATTTGAAGACTATGCAGCAGGTCATCTTATTAAAATTTGATCTGGTACTGCAAGATTGTGTTCATCCAATACCAGAAAGAAATTCCTGTGTGCATTCGACACTGCCAAACAATTTTCATCAGGTACTAAAAATATTTCATGTGTAATCCGCTAATAGAGGTATGACGTCAATATTTTGTTTTCTTCTATTAGGATTCATATTAATCATGTAATGAATATCTAATTATCCTCATAATACTTCTATTACCGTCACTTGTTAAGCCCTTATCCTAATCCTAAATTACTTAGCTTCATTCCTTGGTTGTTTGACCAACAAAACAATTCCTTTTTAATATGATTAAATAGGATGATTATGGGTGTGATTGGACAATGCCAATCATAATATGAGAAAATGAATTCTAAAATCAAGCCTCTGTGGGTTGTTTAAGCATTGATGTTACCACGATTCCATAACCATAAAGTTGAATGATGGCAATGAATGATTACCGGAACATTGTTATGGACCGTCCCATATTTTTGTACTCGACCACATTCTATTCATCATGTTCAAACATTTATATGCATGAAGTGTGATATCATCAATGAGAATGATTTCTAAATCCGCTCTGCACACAATGTATCGTCTTCATCATATGAGAGCATCTAGAAATTATGGAAACAATGTGAATCATTTCCCTTTTGCTTAGCCTTTAGCCTTCATTTCATGAGCCTCCATTAATTCATCCGACACTCTGTTAACCATTTCCAGTACCCTGTTATCACCCCATCCGGCACTTCGTCAACCATTTCTAGTGCTCTGTAATATCAATTCCAATACTCTATAATATTACTTTTGGTACTTTGTAACACTATTTCTAGTACCCTGTGTCACCACTTCTAGTACTCAGTCAACTCCAATACTAAACCCTTTCCAAATCCGAGACCCATTCTTAAAGCTGATATGGGGGTAGATTGAAACGAAGTGGTGTTCCAATTTCATCAAGAAACATAGGAATGCCATTTATGCAAAGAAAAAATTAAGCAAGCCAGCTAGATTCCATTCCTTAATAATTTGAAAGGGTACCATGATGGTTTTTCATGCGCCCTCACCCAAAATTATGATGGTGAGAACATTCAATTAGGAGGACAATTGAAAATCACAAAGTCTACCATAACAGAGGCCATGGCATTACCAGCCACAAGGGGAAATATTTCAAGGGTGCGATTATTAATAAGGATCTCTATCAAAAAAAAATTACCACCAAACACTTGGACCCTGATTCGGCTAAAGGAATCCTCAAGAATTGGGTCAAGGAGGAATATAGACTGATGCTCAACAACTTGCAAAGGTTCTTGACTTGTGAAGGCAGGTATGCAGTTGTTGTGTAGGTAAATCCTCTCTGCAGAAAAATACAAGACACTTTCCTAGATTACAAACAAAATAAGAGAAGAGGAAGGAGACCTACCTCTCTCTAATGCTATAATGCACTCCTTTGTTGAATATCTTGATCACTTTCTCCTCAAGCTCAGTCCTTGCTACTCACAGTGTTTGAATACTTGCACAAGAAGCCAAAAACAAAACAAAGCATAAAGTGCAACAAGCATAATCAAATGTAATCCACTTAATAGATCAAGGAGCATTAAGATAAATGTAGCATGACACAAGCATTTATGGAAAGTGAATCAGCAGCTGTATATATTAATAAACAAAAGAGGATGCATACAACCTAGGCCTTGATGTTAGTATCCCTCCTTGAGTGAATGTCCAAGTCAAAGCTCAATGTCTCCAAGCACTCCTTCTCCAAGCCAAAGTGAATAGCATATAGGCAATATCTCATCATAAGGGTGTAAATAATCGTAGAACAACCATTTAGGAATGGAGGGGAATGAATATATAGGTAAGGAGAGGGAGTTAGGATCCCACCAAAGATAGGGGAATGTCCTCATCTCAAGGAGGAAGCTCATAGGGATAAGATCAAAGGGTAATATTGGGAAAATTCGACCACATCCACAACGAACATCATTCAACTCATTGTTCCGGAAGCCTCTAGATCATGAAGATTCTCCTCCTCTTTGGGAAAAATTTCCTTTTAGGGATCAATGCAAGTATCCTGGCCAAATCTGTTGTGCCACCTGCCATCAACAACAGAGGGCAGTGCCATAGTTGCGCTGACCCATAAATTAGATTTTTTAGCTCATTTTTCCCATGAAAAACTCAATGAAACTTTTCATTAGTTCTTCAGGGAGGATTTGGATTGCATATCAAGATGGGTATACTGCATAGTTGTCAAGTTTTGGGCACTCCTAGGTATGACACAGGGAAGTGTAGGATATGTGACAAAATATTGTATAACAGTTGACCCCTAAAGCATGAAGGTAGAATAGGGAGTGATGGTTGAGATCTTTACGAGTAATTGCAAGGGATAGAACAAACACCATCAGGAGCCCTACAAATCAAGGACACATATACATATACATATCTAATATCTCTATCATATATAAGAAAACATGAATCCACGTTATGGACTTAGCCATTCGGATAGAAAGGACCATGTGAAAAGATCCATAGTATGGGCGTAACCATCTAAATGAAAAAGGATCATCTAGAAGTCTAAGATCCATGGTATGGATGCATCTGAACCTTGATCACACATTAGAAGGTTGGAGTGAGACCTTGGACCCTGAGCACACACCAAATAGGGTGGAGTGAGTTCTTTTTAGCATCTAGACCTAATCACCAATGAGGTAGTGGTTGAGTGAGGTCATTGCCTAGAGTGCTCACTCTAAAGGGTGAGTGAGTGCTTTCTAGTTGAGGGTCTCAGCCTTTTGAATTAGGTAGAATCCATGAGGTTCTAAGACAGATCACTCTGGAGGAGTGAGTCCTGATATAATGATGAAATTTACATGGGTTTGGTACCACCCCAGATATGGACACTAGTGGATGTTGGTGATAAATGATGATACTGGTAATGATGGATAACCTTTTATTCAGAGAAATTAGTTCAATTTGAGAAAATATATGACATTGATAATGAATACATCCCTAGTTAAGAGGGAGCATTGAATTTGTAACTATGGGTGGTCTCCATAATGTAAATTTGGTCGCTTGATGTAATTATATTTATCATAGTAAAGTATATTTATAAATTATTGAGTCAAAAGAAAATTTATTTTGAGTCAAAGTCCCATGGTGACTTTTTAAATATGAAAATTTGAATTTTTGAAATGTAAATTTTGGCTCCAAAAGTGACAATTCGGCTTCCCTCCAAGTCAAATCAGCCTTTTCCAAGATACATTTCCATTCACCCAAGACATACTACTATATAAAGGTAGCTTGGCCTCCTCCATCTGGGTATTCACATTCTCTCATACAAGACAATTTATGGGCAAGTAAGAAAAGGACAAGAAAGCGAAGAAGGAGGTTGAAATATCTCGTTTCTATCTTTCTTACAACTCACACAAGTGGATTAGTCTCTCTCTCTATGTAGGACACATATTTTTGAGGCAATTGTTGTATGCGATGAAATTTCTTGGTTATTGGGGCAGCTATTGCAAGTTCGAAATGTTTGGGGCAACTAGTTATTGTAGGAGGGCTGAAATTCTAGTTCAGATAGGCAGAGTGAAGTGCATGATCAGATTAGTTTACTTAACTTAGAGGAGAAGGCTATGTTTAACCATAGTTCTAGTTGTGTCTCTCATTGAACAAGAATAATCTCTCTATTGAAAAAGGTTGTTGGGTTTTTCCCATTTTTGGGTTTCCCTAGGGTAAATATTATCTTCTTTTGTGTGTTGTGATCTCTATTGTTCCATTGTTCTTTATGGTTGAATTTTTGAAGTATAATTTCCGAATGATATATCAGAATAAGTTAAAATAATATCTACGTCAAAAGTAATAATCTGAATTTTAGAACTATTGTGCTAACCCTAATTACGCTAAGAAAATCAATAGGAAGTATGGCCTACAAATTGGCTTTACCTCCATCTTCAAGTGTACATTTAGTCTTCCATGTTTCTTGCTTAAATAATTTCATCAGTGATAACATCCCAATCCAATCTCTTCTACCAAATATTAATGAAGAAAGGAAAGTAATACTAGAAAGAGACACAATTTTGTAAACAATGACTAAGCAGTTGAAAAATCGAGCAATTATTGGGCACCTCATCAAATGAAAGAACCTACTAGTGGAAGAAGTTACATGGGAAGATGAGTGTTTCATGTAGAAACACCCACAAATAGTCAAGTGTTGCAGACAACACTTCTTCGAAAGGGAGGGACATGTTAAGCCCTATATATGCCCCATATTAACTCAAAAACCTCTTATTAAGCTATCAATATTGAGGGATCAAATTTCTATTGTTATATTGTTATGTAGGCTAGAACTCCTCATGGTCCAATTTTATTATAATTGTATCCTTTGTCTCCAATATATATACTAAGGAGACCTAGTATCAAATATTGTCTAGTTCATTATATTTATTGTATAATGAGGTTTTCCCCTCGAAGTGGACTGTAATTATTGATTTATTATCATTGTTAAGGCACTAGGATCATAACAGGGACTCTGATTTCGCATATTACAGAGCTCATACTACCATTCTAATAAATCCTCGTCGGATTTAAAACAAAATCTACTGGAAAATATCACTAGGAAAGGTAAAAATGTTTAATAGTTAGACTAAGTCACTGCAAAAAATAGGCAATTTGCGCCAGATTCAGCACTAGATTTTAGTGCATCTTTTTCTAGATTGGAATGAGCATCCTAGCGCTAAATCTGACTCTAATGTATAATTTTTAAAGCATCCTTTTTTGCGCCAAGTTTTGCATCTTTTTTTACACCAAATTTTGCATCATATTTTGCACCAAGATTTGCATTTGGTTTTACAACAGGTTTTGCTTCTAGTTTTGTGCCATTTTTGCATCTATTTTTGCATCATTTTTTTCTTCCTATTTTGTGTCATTCTTTTCTTCTAATTTTGTGTCATAATTTACATTAAGTTTTACACCATTTTTTGCATTTGATTTAGTGCCTTTTTTGCATCCAATTTGTGCCAGTTTTTGCATCTAATCTTATGCCATTTTTTGCTTCTAATTTTGTACTTATTTTTACATCTATTTTTGTGCCTTTTTTTACACCATTTTTTGCATCCAATTTTGCACCATATGTTGAATCTGATTTAGTGCCAAATTTTGCATACATTTTTGCACCATTTTTTTCATCCACTTTTGTGTTTTATTTGTCTCCCTTTTTTGCATCCTATTTTGCACCATATTTTGCATCCAATTTTGCATCATTTTGAGCATCTAAATTTGCATCCTATGTTGAACCATGTGTTGTTTCCACCTTTGCATCCCATTTTGTGTCTAATGTTATGTTCAATTTTGAGCCATTTTTTCATTGACTTTTGCATTTGTTTTTGCACCAAGATTTGAACCATTTGTTGCGCCTCATTTTGCATCCAATGTTGTAGCTCAATTTGCGTCCAAATTTGAGCCATTTTTATGCCCATTTTTTCTACTTTTGTGTCCAATTTTACACCATTTTGTATGTCCAATTTTGCATCCTTTTGGTATCTAATTTTGCATCATTTTTGGCATCCAAATTTGCATCCTTTTTCTGCCACATTTTGTGTCCACATTTGCATATCATTTTGCACCTAGATTTTAGTTTTAATTTTCATCTAGTTATGCATCATTTTTGGCATCCTTGGTTTGACCCTCTTTTAGTCCCATTTGTCATTTTTTTTGTGTCTTTTATTACATCCTTTTTCCACCCAATTTTGCATCCTAATTTTACGCCACTCTTTGCATCTTCATTTTGGTGTCCCTTTTGCATCCTTGTTTGTACCCAATTTGGTATCCTTTTCTATGCCCTATTTGTTCCCTTCTTTGTGTCTAGTGTTTCATCCTTTTTAATTCTACTTTAAAACCATTTTTGTGTCATTGTTTGCATCTTGTTTTGAAGGCTAATTTAACATCCAATTCTACTCTCAATTTTGCATCCATGGTTACATCCACTTTTGACTTCTTGTTTAGAGTTTTACTTTTATTTCCATTTATGACCCCCTTTATGGGTTCATTTTACCAATTTCAATTACATAATGAAATATATTACAATTGTTTGATGTAGTACTTAATGCACTGTTAGATGAATATAAAATTCTCTCAATTTATCCCGAAAACCTAGGACATACTGATTAAGAGAAAGGTTGTTCTACGGCTTGGGATTCTTAGTAGATCAAGATGTAGAGTATAGATTAAGAAAAAGAGAAGGAATTCCTGTGAGTCCTTGCATGTAGGTCTTGTTGTAGTTTTTAGTGTAACTGGGAAGCGCTCCTAGCTAGCTACAAAGCTTGTTCCTACACATAAGAGAGAGAACAAAGCAACCTTCATATCATAATATCTTGATAAACGAAACTATAAAAAACATATAAATATTACTGAATACATAAATATAAACCAAAATCCCATACATTCATTAGTTAAATAGAATAAGTAAAGAATGAATAGAATCATATGGAAGGAAGAAAAACCAATCTATATTAACAAAGGAGTTGGAGGATGGTTGTGAAAGTTATAACCATCAAATGCAGATGCACTTGCAGCAACACCTCCCCCAACTCCTAGCTCCAAAACTCTCCCTCTCAAGATAGATCTCAGCAGGATGACAATACAATAATTTCCATCCTTTTCTCAATGGCCAAGCCTCCAATATATAGGAAAGTGAAGGCTATGAAGATTTCCCAAATTCATCATTAGTGCAATTTGGGCAAAAGCTTTTGGGTGAATAATGTTTTCTCATATAAAATGGCATTTTCCACTTTTTATATGCTTTTGTGCTTAGGTAAAAGCTTCCCCGTGCTTTATTTCTCTTTCCCTCTTTTGTATGCTTTTTTTTAGGAAAAAGCTAAATATGAGGATAAAGAGATCACATTTCACCATATGAGTTTCTGAAAGTGAACAAGAGTGTCAAATTCTAGCTAACTCGAGCTTTTTTCCTCGTGACTGAGTGAGAATGTTGGTAACAAAAGTTAGATGAAGGGGACAACTTGTTATAGTCTTGGATAACGTGGTCGTCATGGTACACAACATGTATTAGAGTCTTATACAGTCTAGGAGAAAGGTGTATTTCAACCAACAACATAGTATTCTCCTCCAAGATGATGAGGAGGTATTTTCATGTATAACACATTTAAGAAGATATCAAAATTCAAATTGACAACTTAATATTTGTAAACAAATTTAAGGGTAATTGACAACATTCATAAAAAAGATAGCAGTATCCTCATATATACCAATTCTCCATCAAAAAATTATTGACAATTTTCAATATACATATATGATTACTAAATCAACACTTATCGCAAATATTATTATTCCAAGGTAAATTCACAACTTTACATTCATAAATAGTAATATCATATTACATAATGGTTCTCCATAAAAAAACATTGACAATTTTTAACACATATATAAAGTAACAAGATAATACTAATAATATCCTCATCATCTTTAATCAAATAAACTAAGATTCAAATGTGTGATTATCAAATCAAAATCTTTCGTGAACACCATTATTATAAGGTAAATTCACAACATCGATAAAAAATAAGAATCTCATCATACACAATAATTCTTCATAAAAAAGTGTAAACAATTTTCAACATATTCATAAGGTAACAAGATAGTACCAATAGTATCATCATCATTATTCGAATGAACTAAAATTCAAATGTATGATTACAATATTAAGACATCCCAACTAAATATAAAAAATAACGCATGGCTAGCTAGCGCCATGAAAATCATAATCAATATCATCCTCATGATCATTTCCATGATCATCATCATGACCATCCTGATAATATCATCCACATAATCATCACCAATGTCATCGCCATCCTCATCATCATCATCTCTAATATATGATGTAATCTAAAAATAGTCTGTATCATAATCTTCTTGGTCATTACCTGGAGAGTTCTAGAAAAAAATCAATATTACATTTTAGTACTAATCCTATAACACAATGCATATTTTTATTACAATGCTAACCATAAAATGAGGTAGGACATAGTAACATTTAGTAGTAATAAAAAATAAAATGAAAATATGGTTTAATATATATTTGAGATCCAACTAAGATTACACTTGTAATTCACATTAAGTAGTAGAAGCATTTTTTAATGCATATCAAGTAGGTACCCATTTGTTCTTCATATTATATTGTGAATGCTTCTTATGATGTCCATGCATGATTGGTAAATTAAGATTTACTGGAAGCTTTATTTCAAATTACAATTGTAATTTAGATTAGAAATAGAAGAAATTTTAACAAAAAAAGAATGTCACATGAAATATTGAGTTGTTTTTAATGCATGTACTTTTCTCTATGAGAAAATGGATCCCAATTTTCATTCAAGAAAAAATGCTCACAAATAATTACTTCATTTTATCCATTATCACACTTAATCCATTATACCTAGTGATGACAATGATTCCATTCAAATTGCTTTGAACTCCCTAAATATAATGTAAGAGAGAAAACTCCACAACCATGACCATGACCACAACCCCCTCCCTTGTCTCATCCACCATCAGAGACAATGAAATTGGAGTTATGACCACGATAGCAACCCCTCCCTTGCCTCATGTCCACCATCAAAGGCATTGAACCTGGAATTAAGAGTACTCATGTTTTCTTTGGTCTAATTAATCTCCAAGGAATAAAAAATTGATCAATATATCAAGGACTCCATCAAGGAATAGATGTATCACACGTGAAGCTCAATAGGATTTTCCAAAAGAGTGTGAAATAACAATTATCTTTGTTTTATGAAATAACTCGAGTGAGTGGAATGAATGGTGGCAAACACTTACCAGGGAAAGGAAGATTTTTGGTCTGTCATTATTTATATTAATATTTTTCTTCTTAGAATGGAGGGAAGTTTTTAAAAAAATTAAAAAAATTATTTTAAATTAAAAAAAAAAAATTTATTTGCTTATGTTTTAGTTTTTTTAATATATATTTAGTTTAAGTATTTTTTTTCTAAAAATATATCTAGTTTTTTGTATTTTTTTAATAACAAAAATTTATTTTTCATTTTTATAAAAAAGGATTTCAAACATTCCATTCATTCTAAATTTGTGATTTTATTATAGAAGTTTAAATTATCTATATATAAGTAACTTAATGCCATGTGTTGTGTCGCTAAGATGTGTATTATACATCTCTTGCTTGCTAAGTTATAGGATGTGCTTGGGTTTTCTTAATGCAATAAAATTAATTATGCTCTTCATTATATCTTGAGATGTTCAACTTGCACCTAATAAAACAATAAAGTTAAAATAGGTTTTCCTTTTTCCTTTGTAGATCTTTGTCCCAATTAATCTTGCTCTTAATAGAATAATTGCCTTATGGTGGCCTGGAGTGGTCACTCCCATTAGTTGCATGATTTTTAGTTTTCTGTTAGTGACATTTCTTAGGATTGATAACATGTTATTTAATTTATGAAAATGTGTTATTATCCATATTATTGTTAAATTTTAATATTAAATATGTTGGTTTTGAGCATGGTTTAGAAAAAAGTTCAAAAAAGTTTTGTAGATTGTATTTAATAATGTAATGATTCATTGCTTGATCAAATTGTTTTGAATATTTTTTTTAATGATTCATTGATTGATGAAATTGTTATGGATATTTTTTTAATATATTCACTTGTATGTGATAAAGTCAAAAGTCACCTCTTTTTGATATTTTCATTGGTCAATTTCCCTTAAGGCCATCAAGTTCACCATTCGGTCCTAGGTTTAGGAAATATAGGAGTCATGAAGTGGCATTGTCCAAGCACTTAAATCTTCAAACTTGTTTTTTTTAGTCACATATACTTCCTTTCTATGTAAATTCTCCATGAAAACAGTCACATGGAACATGAGGGGCCTCAATATTAAAGGAAAACAAAGACTACTAAAATAAAAATGGCACGCAAAGCACCCATTGATAATGTTGATATACGAAGAAAAAATATTAAGTGAGGTTCTACCTCATATAATTAGCAAATGGGGGAGGAATTTCCAAGTAGTAGTGATTGATGCTTAGAGATACTTGGGTGGAATGGCTATTATTTGGAATGATCAGGAAATAAAGGTTACCAATATGTTTACCTATTTTTGCATTATGACAATATAATTTTAGTTAATTGACATCGAGGACTACTACCATGTATCCAATGTCTATGACTCCCATATCAAAAATCGAAAACCTCTATTTCTAAATTCTATTTCCAACACAAGTAATTTATACTCCCCATCTCCATGGATTATTGGGAGTGACATCAATATTATCAGCTGTCTTGAGGAAAAGAAAGGATGAATCACAATTTTTACCAAGAGATTTTGTAATCTATACCATAAAAGCCCTAAACTAGTCCCCATTAAAGTTCTCAAGCAATGAATCTCCAACCCACACATGTGGATCAATGAGATGTAATTCATCCGTGTGTGGTGAATAACTTAATACACTATTCTAATAACTCCACAAACTTAAGTATTTCATTCCATCACATAAATTGACCTTAGTGTAATGTAAGTAAACCAAGAGTAGACATGAAACCCTTAGGAAACAAACATTCCCTAGATCCTCAATTAGGTGCTTCAATGATCAAGTGAAAATGCAAGGGGAAAATAGGACTTCATGATTTAACCATCACAAACATGTGATCAAGTGTGACTAGGAGTGTATATATTCCTATGTTTTCCAAAGAGCGAGTGAATACATGAGTTACCATTCATTGGGCCTTATTTTGCTTTCTTTTTATTTTTCTTATATATAGGACTTAGAGAATAAGGTTTTCATAAGTTTGGCATAACTCATAGATATAACATTTACATGAATTTTCACTTCAACCTTAGATTTTAGACTTAGATAAATCACTATAGTGTATCTTTAATGATTTTGGATTTTAGTTTTTGATTTTCTTTAATCACAAATTAAAAAGGGAAAATATTTTTCCACAAATATATGAATGCTTAATCATAAAGGCGCCATGCGATGAAAAAAAATTAATGATGTTATTCTATATGAAAATGTTGGGTATTCTTGAGAAAAGCTTATTCTTGTGGATGTCTCCTCCCTAGTTGATAGGGAGTGAGGTTGGACACCATATTATTCATGTGTCATGTCCTATGGCCAGGACTAACAGTCATAAGCATAGTAAAGACACCATTAAGGAGAATGGTGGATTGGATAAACATCTAGGACCAATAGTCTTTGAGAATTTATACTTTGACTAGGAATAATTGCCATAAGTCAAGTACATTAATCTAAGATGAGAATAGTCATGAGGATTGACCTTGTCCTAGTGTCAAATATTATGACAATGAATTATGAAATGATCATGCCAAGACATACCTGGTGAACATCTTGACAGGGTAAGTGCCTAGAGTGGTAGTGGTGTCCAAATTTATGCCTCCCAACATTATGCTCTAATCTAATGGAGAGATAGAACTTGTTAGTTAAGGCCTTGCTATTTTGACAATGTTGGCTATGATTATGTAAATTATCATTGATTCTTATCAATCCAGGTCCCTTATTATATGAATATTTCAACTTGAGAGTACTTTTTCATCTCATTATGAGTACCTCCCTAGTTTAGAGGGAGTGTGATCATCTTCAGTATCATCATCATCACCACCATCATAGTCATCATTATTGTCATCATTGCATTATCGTCACAATCACCATTCATGTCATCATCATCATCATGATTATGGACATTGTCGTCAATTGTTCATAATTATAGGTGTCATAAGAAATATCATCAACCCAAAAAATGTTACGAGTGCTCGAAAAGGGTTGTTAGGAAACATGATATATGAAAGATATAAACAACTTTATTTTTGAGAGATGATCAACGATCATCATCATCACTACCATTATCATCATCATTATAATTTTTATCATCCCCATCATCATAATTAATGTAATTTCTATCATCATTGTTGTCATCTTCGTCATGAACATCATAATCATCATTCATGCCATCATTATTGTTGATGATGACCAAGATGAAAATAATGATAATGATGATCAGATGATAATGACTTGGAATATGATGCCAAAGATAATGATTATGATTATGAACATGACAACATTTAAAAATTTGGAAGATTGGCCAAGGTCATTAGCATCATCATCATTACCATCATCATTGTAACCCCCATTGTCTTTATCATCATTGTCCTTATCATAATAATCACAATTCATGTCATCGCCATCATATTCATTATCATCATCATCATCATAATTATTGACATTGCCATTAGTTTTTCATAATTGTCAATGTCATAAGAATTATCATCAATGCAAAAATATGATGAGTGTTGGAAAAGGGATGCAAAATTGAACAAAAAAAATGGGGGCAACAGTAGACATAAAACTGGATTAAGAGTGGACACAACATAAGTAGATACAAAACAAGAAGGAAAAATTGACACAAAAGTGGATGAAAAAGTAGATGCAATAGTTGATGCAAACTTGGACACAAAATAATATGCAAACGTGTATGAAAAAGTGGAAAAAAACATGGGTGCAATAGTAGGCATAAAAGTTAGCATGAATTGTGGTGTACCAAATGTGGATACAACAAATAACGCAAAACATGACACAAACTTGGATGAAAAAAGGAGGCAAACTTGGATGCAAAAAGGGATGTAAACATGGACCAAATATGGGTGCAATAGTGGACACAAAATTAGATGCAAAATTGGATGCATCAAAAGTGGATGTGAAAGTATATGCAAAATGGGATGCAAAACACATAAAAAATATTTGATGCAAACTTGGACACAAAAGAGGATGCAAATGTGGATGCAAAAGTGGATGAAAATGTGGGTTGCAATGATAGTCACAAGATATGGCACAAATTGTGGCACAACAAAAGTGGATGAGAAAGTGGATGTAATAACAAACACATAAAAAGATGCAAACTTAGATGCAAACCAAGTTGCAATATGGGATGTAAACTTGGATGGAAACATGGGTGCAACAGGAGAAAAAAATTGGATGCAAAATATGTATGCAATGGAAGTAGATGCAAAAGAAGATACAAAATGAGATACAAAACTCAAC
Organism: Pinus taeda; assembly: GCA_000404065.3. Classification (NCBI taxonomy): domain Eukaryota; kingdom Viridiplantae; phylum Streptophyta; class Pinopsida; order Pinales; family Pinaceae; genus Pinus; species Pinus taeda. Next base: position 89,163 of record APFE030467831.1, on the reverse strand, counting down.
ACAAAAGTGGATGCAAAAATAGATGCAATATTTGATGCAAAAGAGGATGTGAAGATGGATGCAAAATTGGAAGCAAACGTGGGTACAATAGTAAGTAAAATACATGGCATAAATTGTATCACAACAAAAGCAGATGTAATAATAGATGAAAAAAAAAGCGAATGAAGATGCAAAAATGGATGCAAAATTGGATGTAAACGTGGGTGCAACAATGGATGCAAAATAGGGTGCAAAAGTTGATGCAACAGAATTCAATGCAAAAGTAGATGCAATATGAGACACAAAACCTTATGCAAAAGTGGATACAAAAAGGGAAGCAAAAATAGATGTAAAAATCGATGAAAACGTAGATGTATATGAGGATGCAATCGTGGATGCAAATTTAGAAGAAAAAATGGGTGCAAAGGGACGTGCCAAAGTAGGTGAACATTATGGCACAAGAAAATTGGATGCAATAGTAGACACAATAATAGATGAAAAAGAGGATGTAAATATGGATGAAAAACAAGATGTAAAAGAGGATGCAACAAAATTAAGTGCAAAATTAGACGAAAAACTAGACATAAACCTCAATGCAAAACTTAGCGCAAAGTGGATGCAAAAAATAATGCAAATGGATGCAAAAAATGATTTTAAAAATGATGCAAAAGAGGATGCAAGAGATGATGCAAAAGTTGATGCAAGTGTAGGTGTAAAAAGTGGATGCAATAGAGGATTAAAAAGTTGGTGAAACAAAATTAGGTGACAAACTTGATGAAAAACATGGTGCAAAGGATGGCACAAAACTTGGCATAAAACCTTATGTAAAACCTTATGTAAAATTTGGTGCAAAACCTATTACAATACTTGGTGCTAAAATTGGTGTAAGACTTGGTCCTCGGTGCAAAATTTGCATCACTTTTTGCACCATGTTTGATAAATGGACACAAATAGCACCAAAAATGGGCTCTAGCTGCAAAAAAGGAAACAAAAAGGGATGCTAATCACATGGTTTTGTTGTAGTGAGTGAAGAATACAAGCACAAAATGTAGTCCAAACTTCATTACCTTCGAAGCAAGTGTCAGGGAGTTGATATAAGTGATCATCTAATTAAGTCTTGTATTGCATTGAAATCATGGTGAAACATGCACTGAAATCCTTGGAATGCACAAAAAAACAAGTTGCATGCACTAAAATGTTAATCAATTAAATGTCCAGAAACACAACAAATCATCCTCAACAATTATCAAATTTATTCCATCAACATAAACATCAATAAATAATCTTGAATGTTCCACCAAACTGTCAAAGTTTATATGGTCAAAAAACAATTTGCACACAAAAATTCATTCTGACCAATAATCAAATTTATGCCAACAACATAAACATTATGTAAGGAACCTTAAATGTCACTTCTCAAGCTCTTAAGAAATAGAAATAAAGATGTGAACACATTTAGTAATGATGATAGTGTTCTAGTATGTATTTAGAAATATTGTGTGTTTAGAAATGTTATCGATGTTCTAGTATGCATTTGGAAAAATCCCTTTAATTTTCTTGGAATCCATCCACTTCTATAGAATAATGAAATCTCTATGCAAGAATGGTGGCATGATATGAATGAATATTAGCTCATAAAAACAAAATTAATGGTAAAGGAGTATTGCATGAAGGAATAGAAAAAATATTGTTGGTTCCTTGGTCCCTTAGGGAGGAGAATAAACAGAATGTCATCTAGGTCTCAAGACAAGGAAGATAGGGAATCCAATACTTGATTTGATCAAGAGCGGTGTCAAGATCTAAGTAAAAGAATTTTAATTTGAATACTTCTTTGTGTTGGCTATGAGAGTGAGTTTAAAGTTTTAAGTAAATTTTGTCAGGCTCTGAGACGGAAATATCTAAGGAGAGTAACTAAGGTGATTACTATCAAATGGTGCTTATAGCATCTACTTGGAAGTTCTTAAATATACCTATGTTTCATAAATTAACTTTGTCTCAATGGTAGTGAATGGCTATTAAAATAATGGGACTGGCCCTATGGGAAATATACTCTAACTCTAAATGAAAACAAAGGAGAATTACTATAAGAAAAATGCTTAAATAGATTTTTAATCTTTGAAATGGAATATGTGTCTTCAATCCATAAATATTACTAGGAGAATAACCAAATAATCAAATGAAATGAATGAATACGTGGTTGTTAACCCTAAACCTCCATTATTTTCTATTTGGTATGAATGAAGGTGCTTTGAGTGAGTGAATCTTTAATGAGACAACATGTTTTGGGGTTGTTTGAAAAACGAAAGACCAACCTTCCTTAAATGATGTTGGGATTCTTTCTCTCTGGAAGGTAGTTAATATAATAGCCAAATCAAACTACTACCACTCTTGTCCCAAACAATCTAGGATTAATATGGAGAAATGTATAGGATTCGTTATATAACCATAACAGGCAAGTTGGAGAGGAAGTTTCCATTGAAGAGATGTGGGAAATCCTTGTGAGATTACTTTTAATAACATTATTTAGAAAGCATAAATGAATTCCAACACCTTGCGAAAAGAAGCAATGAATTATAACAACTTGTTGAGGATTTATAAGGGGAGGAATTCATTTGTACAATAGAGCAAATGAAATTAAAATTAGAAAGAATCTATAAAAATTCTTACATGATGGCCAAATTATTCAGAGATAATTACCACTTTATGTGAAAATGTCATCTATTATACGAATGATCGATTTTTAATTGAACCCAACCATCTAAATTAATCAAACTTGACCGAAACAAAAATCTATAAAGATGAACATTTAAATATATCCAAGGATCCTTCTAAAAATGTGTGAAATAAAGGTGAACTATGAGGGAACATTGTTTCTTTCTTCTCCTTTGCGAAAAGGCAATTAGGTCCTTTTAAAAATCTGAGAAATAAAGGTGAACCATGAGGGCACATTGTTTCTTTTTTCTATTTTGTGAAAGGCAATTGTATGAACCAGGGTCATTATCCATATGTGATTGAAAATCATTACCAGTGTTAATTGTCATTTTTTCAAAAAAAATATCATTGCACTTTTGTATCAGTCCCGGGAATAATTCAATTTTTCATGAAGAGTGGAATGAATAAATCCAACCATGTTATGGGGAGAACCATATAAAGTGAAAATGACTCATAAAAACGTAGAGCCAAATACAGACTACATTGTTATTGATCTCAAAATTTGAGAAAGCAAAAATAATTTTTAAAATGCAGAGATTTCACACTACCTAGGAATCAAACCTACGTATGTATTGTGGCAAGGAAATATTCTACCACTAGTGAACACAACATTGCCTATGTGTTGGGAAAGTAAAATAATGTTTGCAATTCATCAGAAAGAAGCCATGTTTCAATAATTCAGTACATAAAGAAGCCATGCTTCAAAATTTCCATTTTCAAGAAAACAAAAAGAATTTTAAAACACAGAGATATGCACTAGTCAGGAATTGAACTTGGATCTATTTCGTGGAAGGGTACTATTCTACCACTGGTGAATCTGCAAACTAACACAAGGTGACTCTACAAACTAACACAAGGTCATATAGTGTGTTAGGAAATTAAAATAATGTCTGCAATTCATTTCCTTCTTGCAGTACGTAAAGGATCCATGCCTCAAAAGGTCATCTAATGCAGTAGGAAAGTAAAATAATGTTAGAAATTCATTTCTTTCTTGCAATACATAAATAATCCATGCGACAAAAATTAGTATTGCATAGCCCAACCAAATTCGAATCGGTGATCTCTTGATTTGTAGTCAAATGCTCTAGAGCTTAGCTATAGGCCTAATTGCTTTCCAACAAGATAACGTCCCATTTATTCGTTATTTATATAGGTAGAACCCTGGATGAAATTAGGGTTTAAAATGACTGAGCTTCTTGCTACAAACTGAACTTGCCATTTATTCACTATTTATATAAATAGAACCCTAAATGGAATTAGGCCTTAAAAACAACCGAGCTACTTGCCAGTAAGCTAACTTGCCACTTATTCACTATTTATATAAATAGAACCCTCGATGTAATTAGGGTTTAAGAATGACCGATTTACTTGCCAACAACCCCAAATTTACCATTTATTCATAATTTACACAGAATGAACCCTAGACAGAATTGGGGTTTAAAAACGATCAACCTGCTTGCCAGCAAGAAAACTTGTCGTTTATTCACTATTTACATAGCTATAACTCTTGTTGGAATTAGGTTTTAGAAATGAGTGAGCTTCTTTCCAGCAACCGAACTTGTCGTTTAGTCACTGTTTATATAGATATAAGCTAGGACATAATTAGGGTTTAAAAACAATTGAGCTACTTGCCAACAAGCAAACTTGTCCTTTATTCACTTTTATAAAGATAGAACCCTAGATGGAATTACGTTTTAGAACGACCAAAGTGTCACTATTTATATAGATATAACCTGGGACATAATTAGGGTTTAAAAATGACTGAGCTACTTTCCAACAAGTGAACTTGTCGTTTATTCACTTTTATAAAGATAGAACCCTGGATGGAATTAGGTTTTAGAACGACCGAAGTTTAAACACAAATCAGGCTGTGATGTGAAGTGGGAAAAATGAGTTGCATAAAATAAACAAATATGTTAATGATGGATGGGAGGGATATCCAAATCCATAGTTCTTTCCTGGAAACTATGACAATCCATAAAGGCCAATAGGTAGGTTGGAACAGTTTGAGAAAGAGAAATGCTTAGGGAAAATTGAACGAGGATGATCTGATGAACATATTTGTAAAAGAAAGAGGAAATTTCAATGAAAGAAGATAAATATAATCTAATAGCTAAAGATTCAAATGCTTGGCAAAAGATTTTGGTATGGCCAATGAAGATTGGCAATAAGACTACAATTTAAATCAGAGAAAGCCCAAATTATAAAGTTACAAGACATGAAAGGGCCAATTTAATATTGGAGGTTATATTACATTGTATAAAGAGAAATATTTATCTTTTGATCATAGTGAGAGACACAAGACAGAGCAAAACCAAGACTGGCAAATGCAGCTACAACTATAAGATTATAGAAATGAATGAGAAAGTCCAGAGTGCGATGATCTACCTCCGGGCTAAGTATCTGTATTTATACAAAAATTCATGTCCATTACAACCATTAAAATATTATTTTATGAGGCAGTGTTCCCATTTCATTTCTATAGGTAGTGGTGACTGTTAGATGTTTGATGAGCCAAGACAGTGCAAGAATGGCAGTGGTGACCTTTGGAGACAGGATGAGAAATAATTATCTCCATCATTCTCCCCTTTAATTATTTGACCAAAAATCAAAATTTTGCTATTACATCAAAATGTTTTTATATCCTACATACTCCTATGTTTTCCTTGTGAATTTCAAACAATTCTTTTCCCAAGAGTTTTGTAAATATGTTTGCAATTGGTCTTCTAATTTATAGAACTCCATACATATTTCATTATTGCTTACGAATTCTTAAATGAACTGATACCTCGTATTAATATGTTTACTCTTCTTATGGAAAACATGATTTCTTGATAATGCAATAGCAAATTTTTTGTCACAAAAAATTCGAGTTGGTTCTTTTTGTTCATGTAACAACTCTTTCAAAATTCTTCTAATCCACATAGTTTGATATGTTGATGTTGTGTCTGCAACATTCTCTACTTCAACTGATGATAGAGTCACAATGGATTGCTTCATTAATGCCCATGAAACTGCACCTGAACCAAAATTGAACACATACCCAGATGTGCTCTTCCTGTCATCAATATTGCCTGCAAAATAGTTTAAAATCTGAATCAGATGTATACAGGATACCATAATTTCTGGTTCCAACAACGTATCTTAAAATCATTTTTCCAACTAGCCAATGGGTACTCTTCGTAGACTCCATGAATCTGGAAATTAAACTTACAACAAACATTATATAAGACCTTGTTGCAATCAAATACATAAGATTTCCAACCAATTTCTTAAACAAGGTTGGATCAATATCTGAACCTTAATCATCCTTACTAAGTTTTGTATCAATTGCAATTCGGGTTACAACTAGCTTATAATTTTCCATCCTGAACCTTTTCAATGTATCCTTTGCATACTTAGATTGACAAATGAAAATACTTTCTTCAAATTGCGTTACTTCAATACCAAGAAAATATTCCATTAGGCCTAAATCAGTCATATCAAATTATGTTTTCATACTGAAAATCAAATCATCAACATAGAGGCACACAATCAAAATTTTAGCTTCCTCATTTAATTTTTTGTACAAAGTTGGCTTACTTGGACTCCTGATGAATCCATTGTTATTCACATGTTCATCAATTCTATTATACCATACTCAGGGTGCTTGTTTCAATCCATATAATGCTTTCTTTAATTTGTAATTCTAACTTCTTAACCATCAATTTCATATCCACGAGGTCATTTCACATAAACCTCTTCTTCAAGAAAACCATTTAAAAATGTTGACCTAACATCCATCTGATATATTTTCCATTTATTTTGTGCAGCAATAGGTAATACCATTATTACTGTGTCAAGTCTAGCTATAGGTGCAAAATTTCCCTTATAATCAATACCTGGTTTTTTACTGAACCCCTGAGCTACAATTCTTGCTTTATGCTTTTCAATTTCACCTTCAGCATTCACTTTAGTTTTGTAAATCCATTTAAAACCTATAGTTTTTTTACCTTAAGGAAAATCTACAAGTTCCCAAGTATTATTTCTTTCTATAGCATCAATATCTTCATCCATGGCTTTTATCCAAACTTTTTCTTTCACAACTTCATGAAAATTTACTAGATCATATGCAAGGAATGCAAAATTTGAAACTTGATCTACTTCATCATTCTACTCATACAATTCATTTAAACTTCTAGCCTTCTGACCTTTAATTATCTTCTTTAATGTAGTTATTGCAGGATTAGATTCATTACTTACCTCTGATCTTGTTGTTTGTTTTCCAACAAAACCTGATGGTTTGCCATGTTCTTGATTTCCCGGTGTTCTGAACTGTAATGGGCTAACACTTGGTGATTGACTTGCTGAAGTGATTGCAATAGGTGTATATGGAATTGGCTGTCCACCTTGTACTTCTTTCTCATCTTCATTATCATATCCATGAGATAATACAATTGCCTCTGCAACATATTTATCTATGCTTCCATCCCAAGCTTCTTCTTCCTTGAACTCAACATCACTACTGATAATATATTTCTTGGTGATGGGATTATAAAGTCTATATGCTTTAGACTCCTCACTATATCTAGTAAAGATACATTTCTCACTTCTATCATCTAACTTCTTTCTCAATTTTTTAGGAACATGTGCATAGGCAACGCAACCAAAAATTCTTAAATGAGATATATGACAACCCTTACCACTCTAGGCTTCTTTGCGAACTTGATCCTTCATGCTCTTAGTTGTACTTTTATTAAGAATATAAACAACACAAGCTACTACTTCTCCCCAATATTCATTTGGTATATGATTTTCCTTCAATATACTTTGAGCCATATTCATAATAATTTTATTTTTCCTTTCAGCTATTCCATTTTGTTGTGGAGTATAATGTGCAGTAAACTGCCTCTTAATTCCATGCAATTGACAAAACTCATTGAAATTTGTTAGCATATGTGTGCCACCTCTATCTAATCTCAAAATTTTAATATGTTTTACACTTTCCTTTTCAACCACAGCTTTAAATCTTTTAAATACAGAAAATGCTTCAGATTTCTATTTTAGAAGATAAACCCATGTTTTTCGACTGTAGTCATCAATAAACGTTAAAAAGTAAACATTACCAGCCAAAGAAGGTGTTTTCATTTGTCCACATAAATCTGTGTGAACAATGTCCAATGGAGCTTTCGCCCTATATGAAACTCCAGATACAAATTTCTGCCTATGATGCTTTGCAAGTATACAACTTTCACATGATCTCGTTGGTTGTTTAATACTGGGTAACCGTTTCACCAATTGTTTCTTCTGCAGCAATTCTAGACCACCAAAATATAAATGACCATATCTTAAATTCCATAACCACGATCCATCAAAATTCTTAGTTTTATAAGAATTCAAGGAGGGAGACATTTCATTTCTCATTATAAGAAGAAACATCATATTCTTTGTCATTTCTACTCTTTCTATCAACTGCTTTCTTGGATATTTTTCAATGGTACTACAAACATTATTCTTGAAGAAAAATCTATACCTTTTCTCTATCAATTGTCCAATGCTCAACAAGTTTCATTTTAATCTAGGCACATGGTACACATCATCAATTGTTCTTCTCTCACCATTTCTAGTATAAACAACAATCACTCCTTTACCTTTAACACATACCTTATTATAGTTACCCAACTTGACTTCACACTGAATATTGGTGTCTAGATTGGAAAACAAATATTTGTTTACATTCTTGAGTGAAGTGACAAGTCATAAACACTAGCTTCCAATTATCTTCAAATTCTTCTGAGATGTGTCCAAATTGCTTACTAGAATCTATCTGCCTCTTCAAACACTTGGTAGCAAAATAGCCATATCTTTTGCAATAATAACATTGAACTTTAGACATATCATACCTTTGATTCCCTCGATGCCATGTTCTATTGTTACTCCCCCTTAAATTAGAATATTTTGTTACTCGATCTTCCTCTAAATTGCAGCTAAGTTTTGAAGGCATTCTCCAATGTGCTATCATCATATCTTGATGTCTCAGATTCATGAGCAATCAATGAACTAGTCAACTCTTCAATTTTCATTTTACTTGTGTCCTTGAACTCTTCTATGGATACAACAACCACTTCAAATTTCATTGGCAAACTTTGAAGGACTTTCTCAAGCACTCTCTTGTTTGAGAGGTCTTCTCCATATTGTCTCAATTGAATAATAGCACTCATAACTTGATTCATAAACGCATCCACAATTTCACTATCTTTCATTTTCAAATTCTCAAAATCTCTTTTTAAATTCTACAACTTGACATTCTTCACTTTCAATACATCCTCATAACAAGATTCAAGAGTGTCCCATGCCTTCTTCGAATACCCTTCACTTGGGACTTTTAAAAGTATCACGTCATCCAAGCCTTGTTGAATAAGGCCAAGAGATTTATTGTCCTTCTTTCTATTCTCTCTCCACAACATTTCTTCAGCATTTGTAAGAGCCATTTTTGTTCCCTGATTAGTAGGCTCTAGATACCCATTAGTAACAAATCCCAAAAGATCATGAAAACACAAAAAATTTCTCATGTAAATAAACCAAGAATCATATTTTTTATCATTTAGAATAGAAACTGATGACCAAGTAATATGGGTAGTTATCGCCATCTCTCATAGAAGACTGAATTCTTAAGATAGAATGTAAGAGTACTTTCACAATATGAGCATAGCTCTTCAAACTCATAGAAATTAATAAAAGAGGATGGAAGCTTAGGCTTATTCACTAGCCATAATAAGTGAATATGGTAACTCTAGAAATATGGATGAGTTTCTTATAGCAATGGATAAGAAAATTAAACTCTACGGCTAGAAAATATGATGTAGATGCTTCTCTACGATATAGGAAAATAATTTAGACAACATAAACCATTCTCCGTTAAAAAAACCTAGATACTCATGGGTAGTCAGTCAATATAATAACTTAACGATTAACTTTGTCACTTTGACGTGACAGAGAAGAGATTTATATATGAACATAAAGTGGACTCATAATACTCAAGGAAATGAAGTTTTAAAGACAACAAAAGAACTGAACTAAAAAACTGGTTTTGTATTGGTATAAAAATTTGAATTTAAAATTCCTCCAACTATAACTTTAAGCTCAGTTTAAACGTACAATCTTCACACGTCCAAGTTGCACTTCTGCTAGGATTGTTGCAACAATCACATCATGTAGCAAGACTACACTGCGTCAAAATATTTGTTTTCAATGTAATCCTCCACATTGAGAAAAATCGAATGTGTTATTAAAAGTTTATTTTTGGATAAAATATTTTATAAAAATGAGTAAAAAATGACAATTTTTGAATTTTATGATGTAATGATAGACAAAGTGACATGGATATTCCGTTGGAACAATTCCTCACAACAAACCTTATATTGTTCTAAATTTCAGACCATTGAAACTAATTTTCCTTAGATCTAAGATTGATTAGTTACTAGTTTTGCTTGAACTTATGAAATAACTAAAACACAAATATGGAAAAGCATGCACATGAACACACCATCTACACAAATGAACACAATATTTATCCCGAGAAACCAATATGACAAAAAACGTAGTTAGAAGGTGACGCCTGTGCTTTTCTCTCTTCACTATAAAATGCATAAACAAAGGAATGAGAAGTTATTATGGAGTTACCTTTTCACATTTTGGCCAAACGTTTTCTACAAAGTCCTTCTCCTTTGTTATGCTCTCAAACACCACTCCTAGATGTTTTGCCCAACTATGGAATCAATACAATGCTAAAGAATGGAACCCCTTCTCTTCATAGTGCCCCAATATTTAACATAACATGATAAAAACTAGTGTAAATGTTTTGACTTCCTTAGCCCTCAAGTTGTGATAACATTTGGAAGCTTCTAGAATCTTCTTAAAAGTCCACATGTGGCTAGCTCTACATGTGTAAGTAATGGGGGCTAATGTGGCATCCATTTGTACCATGGTGGTTAACAAGTTTGTGAGAGACATAACTTTCATGTATGAGCTCTAGCTGAGGTGATTTTTTTCATTATTGCACCCCAAAAAACAGCCTTTACTGTCTCAAAATGACTTTAAAATGATATAAACCCTAATTTTCTAAACTAAAACCTATCACTAAAATAAACCCTACAAGCTAATTCCTCCAATTTTTACGACCTAAAATTACCATAATAAATAACAAATGTATACTAATCCAATTCAAATCATACTTCAATATTTAATAATATGATCATAAAACATTTCAAAACCAATCTCCATCAAAAATTCACCCATCTATAAGTATGAACTCAAAAAAATATAAATACCAGAAAAGTGGTATTAACTAAAAAAAATTGAAAATAACCCCAAATAATAACAAATAACAAAAATGAACACCCACCCTCTTCATGTAATATTATTGGAAAAATCACTAACAAAGTTTAAATTAATAAACCTATTGGCTTTTATAAATAAAATAGGTGTATTTATAAGAGTAAAGACTCTAAACACCATAAGCAAAGGAGACAAAACATAAAGAATTTTGATAGCCTTGGAATTAGATATGGAAAAATCATCGTAAGCGGGAGCGGGACTTTTAGATGTTGATATTGAAGGTAAAATGTATGTTTAAATTCATGGTAATTTTAGAACAACTAATATTTAATTCTTTATATATGGGAGAGGAGTAAGGGGTTGAAAACTTTATTTTTAGTCCTTGCCATCTTGCAATGGCCAGGGACTATAGTAATTGGAATGGATGAACTTAACATTAATTGAGCTATTTGCGAGCTATTTGTCACTGCCATTTGATCGAGTATAATCATTTACTATCATATTTGGCTTCTTCTCGAGGCTAGAGGCGGAAAGCATATATTATCTTGGCTTTTTGTTATTCATTTGTTGTTCATTTTTTTGGACCTGTTAGACTAATGTTAACATTAGTCCACTAGTATAAAATGTTGGCTAGCTCCCGGGTACATCCTTATTCGAGTGCATCCTTCCTGTTGTGACTGATGGGCTTTCATGCTCTCTTACCACCTATTGCCAGCTATCTCTACCTATTGCCCCCTATTCTCTGAAGTTGCCACCTATTGCTACTGTGTCTACTGTGGCATTGTTGCATGTTACTATGGTGTCTATGGAACCAAATTTGAAGGGACCGGAAGGGTACTGTGGTGCCTATGGAACCGGCATTGTTGCATGTTACTATGGTGTCTATGGAACCGAAGTTGAAGGGACCGGAAGGGTACTGTGGTGTCTATGGAACCGAATTGAAATTTAAGGGAAGGGAACTGAAGCTGGAGAGAACAGATGAAGCTGGAAAGAACAAATGAAGATCAAATGAAGATCATAAGGGAACTGAAGCTATAGGGAACAAAAGAAGATCATAGAAGAAGAAGATCATAACGGAACTGAAGCTGGAGTGTTGGAGAGAAAAAGTATCCTAGAGTTGAGTGTTGGAGAGAACAGAGTATCCTAGAGTTGGACCTCATTCTGGTAGAGACCTAGGTATGTCGGTGGGCATTGAGTTGGCAGGGGGCTTCAAACTAGCTTCCTCTTAGACCTTCACCTTCTTCACACGACAATAAATAAGGTACGAGATAGCTTCTTATATAAGCTAGCTTTCATGAATTTCAAGCATATGGTGAGTGTAGTTCATGCATTAGTAGAGGCAGATGGATGCCTATGAAGGAAATACAGCATAACGTCCACTGGTATAGATTCCCTCATTCCCACTTGCTTGGGCAGCCAAATACAAAAATGAACAAAATAAACTCGGCTTGGCCAACTCCAAAATAAACTCGGCTAGGAGAGCACTAACTGTGACTTGGATCGAACTGCCGCATCTCATGTTCTGATAGAGCAAGCAATATAGGGACCCAAGTTCAATCGGATGAAACAAAGGTAGTATAAGGACCCACGTTCAGTCCAATTAAATTGAATTAGTTAGTAAGAAAATTAGATTCAGTTACTATTTTCTCCTTATTCACTTAATCATTTATAAGAAAAACTCAGTTGCTAATACTGGTCACCGTTTTACTACTAATTTAAAGTCTCCCCTGTATTTCAAGATGTAGTGTTTGAATTCCATTCGGTTGCTCTTCGCGGTAGAGTTGAATAGGCTTGGCTACACGATGCATTCTCGCCACTAACCAAGCGACCGTTTTACTACTAATTTAAAGTCTCCCCTGTATTTCAAGATGTAGTGTTTGAATTCCATTCGGTTGCTCTTCGCGGTAGAGTTGAATAGGCTTGGCTACACGATGCATTCTCGCCACTAACCAAGCGACCGTTTTACTACTAATTTAAAGTCTCCCCTGTATTTCAAGATGTAGTGTTTGAATTCCATTCGGTTGCTCTTCGCGGTAGAGTTGAATAGGCTTGGCTACACGATGCATTCTCGCCACTAACCAAGCGA